>JAMKCH010000540.1:0-88578 GCA_023653785.1 Ophioderma brevispina | reverse complement strand
GTAAGAACACCATGAATTGTGGGATTGACGTGCACAAAATCTTACCATAAGGCTAAAAAGCAAATACTGATTAAACTGCTGGAAGACTTAGAGGTGGGAGTAAGTTCAGAGTTTGAAGCTGACAGAGTTGGAAGCAGGGAGGGTCATTTTAAAGACTGGTTTATTTTGAACAGATTATGAATAAAGCAGTGTCTCCTACTTCAAACCGTGTGTCCTACTTCAAACAATGACAGGATATTAAAAAACTTTTGCCCAATTTTCCCTTTACCCCAAAAGAAAGCAAGTCCTCCCAGCCATCTACTATGCCTTGCACACAGAGTATTCCAAGCCAACGGAAGTGTGCCACAGCCTTAGTCATTCCAGTACACAAGAGGGATTTCAAATCCAACCCATCCATGTACTGTCTTTTCTCCCTACATAGTAATATCAACAAAAAAGTTACTGGGCCAGTAGGACAGCTCAACCTTAGATGTGCATATTGTAGCACCGTTTTGATCTCAGCAATGGTCAAATGCTCTAGACAAAGGCTTCTATGAAGTGCATCTTATTGCCCTGGTCATCAAGGTCTCTGATCAAAAATGAAAATAGTCTCAGGCAAACCACTGGACAGCAATCGATTTTGACAATCCCAGCTTGAGATGGGGGAAATTGTGAACTGTTTAAAGACTGAAGACAGAAACAGTATGCTGTGTACTAATTGTGTATTCATCAATTTGGAG
Source organism: Ophioderma brevispina (assembly GCA_023653785.1). Lineage (NCBI taxonomy): Eukaryota > Metazoa > Echinodermata > Ophiuroidea > Amphilepidida > Ophiodermatidae > Ophioderma > Ophioderma brevispina. The sequence continues at coordinate 87,859 of JAMKCH010000540.1, read as the reverse complement.
AATAGAGGATGGGGCTTGGTTTCCATTTTATTTGCATCCTCTTTTAAACACAGAATAACAAGGATGTAACAAGTCACGATGTACATAAATTCATTCCCAAGCTTGCATTATTGCAAACGGGGAGAAGGGACATTCCCCCTCAGTTTAGTTTGCCAGGAGGGGGAAAAACTCATATTACATGAAGAATCACATTATTATATATTACAGAGGCGACACGGGCACATTGAAAATAGTGCGCCCTCAAGATTTTCAAAATCGATATTTTTTTTGCATGGTTGTAAACCCGAAATGATTAGGACCAAATCGGCTTTCTTATGGGTAAACAGAACGATTTATTGACAAAAATGGCATTTTATTATTTAAACAAGACACCAAGCACGCCCGTATCGTATGAGTTCCCTATAGTATCACCACGTTTGATTGGTCTATAACCTTTGTGGTTTTAATATCAGTGAGTACGAGTCAAAAAATATTCATGTAATATACACATTTGTTGATTAAAGTTATGGAAAAAACTTTAAAGTTGGCCTACAAATTACCTGGATGTCTTTATCCTCATATCAATGTCCCTATCTGTTTTGGGGTATGTGATTTTTATCTGTAAAATATATCTCTGTTCTTCCAATGGCCTAGGACTATCATTTGAGGCAAATTGAAAATTTATATTGGGTGAAAATGTGCCAGTGCCGCTTTAAAGCCTTTATTTAGGTCAGCACTTGCATTAGAACATTTATTTATCGTCCATTCGATGGGAAAATTATTCTTATGATCCCCCACTCAAAAGATACTGCGCATGACACTGAATTGCATACTTCAATAAACTTTCTCCCCCTGTACACCTCCAAAATCACATGAGCCTCACATGAGGTATTTAAGAGCGTAAAGGTGCAACAAGAGATTTCAAGTCATCCGTATTTTCTGTGATTTCATATAGAATAGACACTCAATAGATTCCTTGCCTTTTATTGGCTACAGAAATAACTTTAAATGAAAACAAAAGGCAATTTGTATATATTTCAATAGGCTGAATTTCTATTTGCTCCTATAGAAATAAGACATTCACAATTTTTGTACCAAGGAAACATTTCTCAACTTAATCCTGTCAGATGGAGATATTTTTGATAGAGAGCTTTACACCAGTGCAAAAATTAGAATTTTCACATTTTTTAGAAACACCTTTTTTGAAATCTCTCGTTGCACCTTTAAATACAGAGCTATTGGTTTCTTGATTGATATATTGTTATTGAGTAAATGCAATATTACCTCAATTGAGCAAGATATCCCTGTCATCAGATTAAAAAAAAAACTAGGTGTACTCACTTGTCAGTACACCACCTGTTTGATTCCGACATTGGCAGTATTTAATTTTACAGGCACCCTGTAAATGTTTATCCTCAAAGTGTGCCACGATGTACACCCTTGCACCTGACTAGTGATTGCTACTGCCAGGTGCAAAGGAGCATTCCCCATGGAAATCAATGGCACTAAAACAGCTGTTTGACCCCATGCAAATCATCTCTTATTTTTAGAGCATTTTTAGCTGAGTGGCAAACACAATTGGAAAGGAGGGACAGTGCAAGAGCTATGACCTCTGCAAAAAATGGAATAATTCCTGGGCAGCGTTGCCATAGGGCCTACAAGATTATATTTTGTATGTTATAGTGCCCTTCTACATACCATTCTCAAGTTAATTTAGATTTTTAAATCTAATTTGACTGCAATGAAATTTGTAACAATTACACAGGATGAAGTTGATGGTATAATAATCCAAATTAGTTCTGAAAAGTGTTTGTTCGCCATTGATATTTTGGTTATTATGGTTTTGTTCAACAGAGTGGCTAATGGTATTGTAACAGTACAGTACTTCTCAGGATAGAGTTATCAGAGCTCACGCAAACTAACGCGTGAGTTTGTCGTTAGTTTCTCGTTAGTGATTCTAGAAAGTCATGTCTCCAACGCACAAATTTTTACCAGGACTTTCCCGTACTAACACGTTTCTGATTGCGTTACTGGCGTGACATAAGCTCAACCGATAATCTCTTCCTAGTCCATTTAACCCCGGCTCCCTTTTTTGTTCCTTTTCTGTTGTCGGTCGTTTTACAGCTTTAATTAAAACCACAGTATGTAGAAATTGGGCCTATGTACGGGCCGTTCCGTTACAACCATTTAAAAAGCCGTATTGTTGCCGACTATGACAAGTGCAAATGCGAAATCCTGGCCTGCTGTAGTGATCACGGGCGATACTACTGCTATTATTTTTTTATTAATTAACCCTTTCACTGAGTGTCGTTCCGTTACACCATTTTAAAAAAAGCCGTATTGTTGCCGACTATGATAGTGCAAATGCGAAATCCTGGCCTGCTGTAGTGATCACGGGCGATACCACTGCTAATATTTTTATTAACCCTTTCACTGAGTAGATAGGGCATAATGTAATAACCAAGTATATCTAATTGACTGGTTTACTCATTCTTGCTTTATGGAATGCACACCACGGGTCACGTAAAACTACCGCCAATGTCTGTTATTAACATTGTCATTGGTTATGTCATTCATCAAATAGGCCCATGTCTCTCTCATACTCTCGATATAAACCCATTGGTCTTAACTATAGAATGCACGTCTCTGGTCTTGCAAAATTGGAAATTATGTTGAAACTTCGTAAAACTATTGCGAATATTTGATTAACAACCCCCCCTTTCAATGAGTTGGCTGTAGTTGGTTTGTGACATGTCCTAATACTAATAGCGCTCGTTTAACTCAGTTGGGCTTTATCGAACTGCACATCCCTAGCTCATCTTGCTAAATTCAAGTTATTTTGAAACTGATACGCAAAACTACCGCTTCTACTTTTATTAAGGTTTTCATTATTTGTTAACATTCCTCGACTATGGACATAGGGTAAAGTGGGTCGTGATAATACTGAGATCCCAATTCCTCAAATTTGACACTAGGGTGGTAGGACTGCGGACCCTTCTATTGGTACTTGGAAGAACATCAATTCTTTCAACCACTGCTAATTTGCTTTAACGGAGGGAGTGTCATGAAAAGTAAAAGGACAATATGTAAATTTAAAACACATGCAAAGAGTGGTTTCATCACAAATGAACAGCTGCATCAAATGCGTCCGCGTATTTTTACATGTTTGATATACATTCCAACAACGAATATCCTCGTGAAAACTTATCAGGCCTAATATCGTGTATTAGAAGAATAATCATATCATACAATACCTACAAGGTTTCCAGGGTCGACAGACAGAAAGAGAACAATCTTGAAATCTTTCCTCGTAGTATATTTTAGCAAAAATCTAAATTAAAAACAGGTTTAGTTTTGGTATGCTTGTTGCTTTGCAATATACCTGGTGCCCTTGCACGTACTCAGACACAATTTATTTTGGAATAATCATCGGTAGGCACTACACTTTGTACGGATCGCAAAATTAGTACTATTTGAGGAAAAAATAATGTAGTTCAAGTTATATAGCGATCACAATGCCATCCTATGGTTAAATAAATAATTACGTTTAAGATAAAGAAGGAACGAAAAAAAAAGGAAACCAAGAGATCGAACACGATACGGCAAACACTTAAGATTTGACATTTCGGGATAAAAATTCAGTATTCTGCCCAACCCACACCATCAACATGCCAGTTTATTTCCGTTGAGGCTGTCGAATTCATAGGGTGCATAGTGTACAATACAAAATCCTTCCATTTCCGGGATGATAAGGCTGATATTATGTGGGAGCATTAAAAAGCAAAGTGACCTGCTTTTCCGAGGTCCCGAGGATCACTTGGGTTTAAAACAATAGCACATTTTTTTTCAGAGCGGCCCCCAATTTTCCAAAACATTTGAGAATTTTTACATGTTGCATTGGTAACCGGCTGTAGTATTACATGTGATTGGTGAAGCTCGAAAAGTCTCTGTGTTGCGAGAGGGGAGAAGGGAATTGTTATACAACTGTAATTAAAATAAATCCAGAGATCTCCAATAACCATTAAAAGATGTTGGAACTCCATATGAAAATTAGCCGGGGAAATAGCACTGGGTATTGTAAGTGTCCTGCGCTCTCATTAGTTGTTTTAATGGTCAGGCAAGTCAAGTTAGCGCCTCCCGGTAATTCTGCAAAAAATGTTGCAAAATCAGCCCATTTTGGACAGTTACAACCTTTCAGCCCCCCCCCCACGGTTAACTTGATTTTTCAAATCCTTGATCTGGCCCCTGGTAACTCATTTGTATCCCTGTTTCTCCTTCAATACCGTCAATAGTAACAAGTTTTAGCCCACGTACATGGAAAACAAAAATTGGAGCTGCACTTAAGTGTATTTGGACAAGTTTATTATCACACTTTGATTTATGTGGCACAGGTTAATCAACTTTTCAAATTACTAACAAAGTACCAAACAGCGTCTTCCCAATGTTTTGCTGAGACCGTTTCTATGATGAAACTGATCCTGGGGGAACTTTTTAAAGTTGAAAGGAGGAGATTTTTTTTAGGATACGAATTTTATCAAATTGCCACGTATCGATTGTAGACACCACCTACCAAGAACGTACGAAGGTTTATTGGGACAAACAAGTAACAAAGAAAAAACCGCAATCTTGTTTTGAACTTGCCCTGACTAGAGTTAATTGTCCCCATAGAACGTGCTTTGACTTTGTCCATGCACGACAGAAAAAACTACTAATCATTCTTATTAACATAAAGACGGGGTATTCGGGTTATTCATTCAGGTGTGATCTAATACATGGAAAGCATTCCAAATATGCAAAAAACCGGGTTCGAAAAAAATTGGGGGTGCTTTGTGGAAATCTCCTCAGTCTCTAAGGTTGGGACTCCCAGGTTGGGAAACACTGGACTTGCCATCTGCTTCATACTTCAATGAAATTGGTAAAAAATGGATGAAAATCATCTCGACTCAATGCAGCAGCAACACAGTTCAAAAATATATGTGCTGTTGCAGTGTTGAGCCAGAAATAGTTTTATTTCATTTTCAACTGCATTACATTCTATGAAGCAGGAAGAGACCGGGTTGTAATTACTCCTTCAGAAGGCTAAAACCATAAAACTACAAATTGAAGTACATGTAGAGTTAAAACACTGCCTTTTTATTATTGTTTGAAACACGATCGAGCTTCCGCCAAAAAGTATGGTAAAAAATTTAACTTCTCAACATTTCTCACAAAAGTAAAATCTCAATAATTTGTGAAAAATTAAAACTTATTTTTAAATTGTTTGATAAAACCTTGCAAAATTCATTTCGGAGTTATTGGCGATTTGGATCTGAAGCAGTGGTTAGGTTTTCGATTAAGTTTGGAACATGTTATGGTATTTTATTTGCCAATTAATTGGCCCTTTAGACCGAGGATGAACAAGAGTGCCCTCGGGTGTCTTAAAACTTTTAAAGTAACAGATCTAGAAACCAAAAGGCTGTTAGAGTTAAGGTTTTTAAATTTTTTGCCAAATGAGTTGCTGGCCATTTTAGCAGCCTCTAATTGAAATTGTAGGTCTAATGCACATTTAAGCAACCCAAGCTTTGTAGTTTTAGAAATGTCACTGCTTAACTCTTATATTATAGCAATGATAGGTTTTACCTAAGCACTAGTAACATTTTTCCAAGGCACAACAAGGATTTCAAGATATCTATAGACTAGTGTACATGTACATTTATCTTTAGTGAATTCAAGAAATTTGACATTTCTAATTGAAATAATAGATACAAAGGATATCCATTTGAAAGCTGCAGTTCCAATATTATTTACAAATGACGCCATGCCTTCTTTCTTGGATCCAAAAATTAATATACAAATCAGGTGTTAGCCCCAATTTCCTATCTGACCCTAGTATAGTCCGATCTGCTTTTTTTACCGGAAATTAGCTTGATTTAGGGGGTGGGATTATAATGGGATCTCCACCCAACATCAAACACACGAGCTGCACCATCAGCACATTTTCAGCCTTTCATGTTGAACTTTCTGGATATTTTCAAGTTTCAAATGAGGTGTATATTATACTGTTATAATCGAGCACAGGACTATACTTGGGTCAGTAACGTACTGCAAAATGTTAACATGTTAAGGCCCAATAGATTAAAGTATCCATATTTTAGCACAATACAACTGTACTTAAATCCAGTTTTTAGCAGCCTCTTACTGAATGGTTGTTCCAATGTAGGCAACACAAGCTTCCAAGTTCTATTTTTTACAAATGGTAGCTGCTTGAAAATCTATAATATACAAATTAATACAGGGTTTGAAACCCAATTACTATTAACTTTTTTACAATTAAATATAAAAAGAAAGCATGTTTATGGATTTATGGTGGAATTCAGAAATTTTGACTTTCCAATTGGAAATAATATATCAACGGAATCCATTTGAAAGCTGCAGTTCCAATATTATTTACAATGACGCATTTCTATTTGAAATAGTAGATACAAAGGATATCCATTTGAAAGCTGCAGTTCCAATATTATTTACAAATAACTATTTTTTACAAATGTAGCCTTGGTTCCGAAAATTATGTATTAATACAGATTTTAAACCTAATTACTAGCAAAATGTTAATATGTGCAAGACATAAAATATTGAAGTATCCATTTTAGTCCTTAAGCCATCAGTAAATTTTAGCCCATTGGTATCTTGAAAGGAGACAAAACGATACTTATTATTCGCCTCAGTACACTATCCTCTACACAAAAATGCATGTTAGCATTTCTGGAATGGTAGCTATAATCAGGGGGGCAATCAGTACCTGATACATGTATAAGTTAGAGCTCAGAACTATTAGTTTCTTGGTTGATATGGATGTTTCAATGCTTCAATGTTACTAGCTAGGACTCCCTTAAAAGGTGTAACAATTTCACAAGTCACAAGGTATACATATCCTTTACACAACAATATCATGCAATGATGATGTGATTTAAATTTTGCTTATCATAAATAAAAAAACATTTAAAAAATCGATTTTTTGAATGTAACAGGTGTAGGTATCCCAACATACCTACAAGTGATCAGACAAAACACATAAGCAGGCGATAAGTGAATGAAGATTTATATCTTTGAATGCTGCTGTTTTCTTCCTTCCTGTCAATTTTTTCAGTTGCAAAAATAACTTATGAGATTCTACAGATGTATTCTTCACGTTTAAGCCAGTCAAACAAATATTTTAACTCTTTCGGATGGATCACTGATATTGTCTTTAAGCACAGAAATACCAGTTTCTTGCTCGATGTGGTTGTTCCACTTGCTAGTGATCACTTTGACTCTTAAAATGTTGTAACATTTTGTGGTCACAAAGTATACATCCTATTAAATAACAAGATAAACATAACTGTACTAGATAATTAGGCAAAGAACTACTGGTTACCAGTATTTGCAAATAATAATTCACAATCCTACTTCTCCATTGTTTCTTCACTAAGCATAAAGATTTAACTACGGTACTCATCTTGAAAATGTAAATAATACATAAATACGCACTTCAACCATCACACTCTTTGAGGCAGATACATGACACAAAACATACATGGGGCATACCAGGCAACAAGAGGGTTGAGCCTCCAAGTTGTCCCAAATTAAAATATGATTTTATATCTGTGCAGTGATACTTAATACATTCATTAATTAGAATATAAAAAAAGAAAGGCAAAATTAATATGGGAATACTTTGAAACATAGTGGAATGCATCCCAAACCTAAAATAAATTGTTCATAGAAGTGGCATTAAACATGCCACGAATCATTTTCATATAAAGGAACCATATGGAAAAAACTTTGTAAGTCCCAACTTTGTGAATTATTTATTTCCATTTTAATTTTATGTTAAGAAAACCTATTAGGTTTTTTAATCTAATATTTGTTCTTATCCATTTACAATGGTGGAATGAAGTGTGTCGTTTTGGGCACCTGTCTTTTCTTTAAGGTCCACGGCCCAACGTTAATAAGCCTCGTCCCCAGAACCAAGATTTTACCAGAAGTGGTCAATATTCTGGTATCTGAGGAAATCTACCATTTTTATTTACCCGTGAACTTTTAGTACTAAAGCATGTTTGGCTTGGATGTTCTGAGCGGAAAAAGTGCCCATTTTTGGTCGGTCAATATTTATTTTACACAGTACTCGTGGATTACAAAATCATGTGTAAACTCCACACAAAACGTATGAATATTGGTGGTGAACTTTTCCAAACAGAGTTTTGGGTCAAGTTCATTTGTATCAAGATGAAAACTTTATAAATTGGAATACTTCCACTTTGTGAGGAAATACCAGGTTTTTTGCTTCCAAATAGGAGACTGAAAATTAACCCAAAAGGAGGCACTCTTGCACCCACCTACCGAAAAAGTGGTTTGCCCAACCCATAACCAATTATTATCAAATATATATGACATGAGAGACTACTCCTTGTTAAAAAACTATGACCCGAGGTGACTGCAATAGTGCGATTTTGCTGAGGGGCGCAGCCCCGAAGCAAAATAGCACTATTGCAGTCACCGAGGGACCATAGTTTGAACAGGAGGCTTGAATAAAGGCAGTATATATTGTTTTATATACGTCATTCATATATTCATTGTTCATTGATTGGTTAAAAGAAGCCTTCTCGCGGCGGCCCTGTTAAAGTCACATCACCTGTTGTGGCTAACTGATTCAACAACTTAAGTCCAAACATCGTGTTTTAAAACACCACAGTGAACATCTTGAAGACCCACCCTCAATTCCAAGCGGCTGAGCTACTCACAGAGGAACTTTCCTTATGGCAAGCACCAAAGTTTGTATCCTGCAGCTGAACGTTGAGGGTCTCACCCATGCTAAGCGTGACATCATCTTACAGCTCTCCAGGGAGAACGGAGTGAATATCATAAAAAAAAAAAAAAAAAAAATAATTCCACTTTGTGAGGAAATAACAGTTTTGGCTTCCAAATAGGAGACTGAAAATGAGACCCAAAAGGAGGCACTCTTGCACCCACCTAAAAGTGGTTTGCCCACCCAATAACCACAATTATTATTGTATAATGAGCTTCATGAGCAATGCACCCGGATTGATAATACTTTAAACCGACGCTCACTGCATGGGGTGCAACATGTACGATTAGAGTTGGGTGCTATGCCTCCTCTCCTGTCTATTATTGGGTTTCATTTTCAAGTGCTGGGGGGGTCTTTGATTTTGGTCGGGTACCCACACTCCTGATGAAAAAAATCAGGACAAGCTGCTATTGTGGGACTACTGCTAAGGGGATCCAATTCACAATAATCTCTTCTAATCCCGCTAGGGGTGTCAAATTCAGTTAAGATTGTGACTGGTCTAGTCTAAAAATAGGAAAATGAACCCAAATTTGTCAGCAAATTACCCCGGGCGCATTATTTTTTCATTTTTACAGTTTTTGCACATGTGTTTTTTTGTTGTTTTTTTGCTTGTTGTTGCAATATTGGTTCTTTTAAGGTATATATTTGGATTTATGTGTTGAAAACAGGTCTCGCACTAACTTCCACGGTGGGTGGGAGGGTGAGGGTAATTTTTTTACTGCAAATTGGTCCCATTAGGGGTATATTTTTACTGGCCGTTAGGAGTATATTTTCACTGAAAATATGTCACGTTAGGGGTCACTTTCAGAACCCCTGGAACGAGCATGCACGGGTACCCAACAGACCCTGGGAAGGAGCACAACAAAAGTGTAACAAAATTTAATTTTTCATTGCGTAAGGTGCTCAAAAATGACATTGTGTCCAAAAGGTGAGAATTTTATTTACAGTGTTAGTTTTCAAACTAACTTTGGCATGTCAGATTTCATCTTTGGTTTGAAAAACAACTTACTTGTACTGATGGAAATAGGTCGCTGGTTTCCTTCTAAGGTGACAATTTTATATTTACAGTGTTAGTTTCACATTAAAGTGCATTTCGTGTTTGATTCCAGCACCTTCTGTTTTATCTTGTTCACTAGATCTCCTTGAGAAAAGGATATTCACAACTTTTTACTGATCCCGACTTTTGCGGTTATGTGTTAACAGCAAATTCTTCATTTTCCCCACGGTCCCATAGGCCATGTGCTATAATTTCTGTCGTTACGGACAGAAAATGCAAATTTGTGAATTTCTTACATCACGACTGCATTTGCACGTAAGATTTAGGCACACCTTGTTCCTAATGTAAACGGTTCAGCTACTGGAAAATCTCAACTTTTTTTAGGTCAATCGGGGGGACCGAGGCTGTGGATCACGAAATTCCCCTTTAACTTTGGCATTCATATTTCATCTTTGGTTTGAAAACAAACTTGCTTGTACTGTAAAAATAATGTGGTTTTTAAGGTCCTCTGTGTTTCCCCCTCTACGTGGTAAGCAGTGCATAACAGGCTTGCCAGGTTGCCCCACTACGACTTTGGCCGGGAAAAAAATTTTGCAGACCTCAATGCTAAAATCACACCGGTTTTTTTTTAAGCCTCTGCTGGGAAAAATTGGCCTTTAGACCCCCTGAGGGGGAAAATTTCCCAATACTGGGAAATTTGCCCCTCTCAGATCGGACAGGCCCGATACGCCACTGTTGGTAAGTTGCATCACAACACTATTCGTATAATAATGAAAATACAATAGTTGCCAGTCGCAGGTGGAAAATTTCAAAGCATGTATACCATTCATGCTCACAGTTTGCATAATTTAATATGTCCATTTTAAATGGAATTTCTTCTTATTTCTTTCCCTTGACAGTAATCAAGTCCACCACCAAAGTTATTCAACATACACCCCTAAGTTAATATAAAAAGCCATCTTGATTTTGTATCTGTAATTTAAGCTGAACGACATCGATGGCAAATCATGACCCCTTTCTACACAAGAATCGCCCACAGGCATGGACCATGGTATCCCCCCAAACGGGTCCCGAAGAATAAATCGATACAAATCCTTACACAGCCCTACACTTCTCAGATGTTGTTCAGTCCTTAATAAGTCCAACACAGGCAGTGACCACCGCTTCGAGCCTCTCCGTCAACGATCAACAACAAACTAGAGAGAACAAGATGTATGAAGCAACAGAAAACCGCAAATGCATAAGCCAATCTCGCACAAGCTAAGGCTGGGAATTTTCAACTGATGTTGTCCAACATTTTGAGGCTTTACAGTTGGATTCATGCAAAAATCTCGACACACACTGCCGATAAATCAAAAAACGAATCCATCACTGCTTCAATTATGGAGATCGGTAGAAACTTCTGGCAGATATAGCACAACACGACCTTAAAAGCCTTTGTGGAAACAAACACTGATGTATAAAAGGACACAGATGATGAGGAGTTTGGAATGGGAATCCAACCTGGAGAAGACACTGAACTTGGCAAGACCACAGGCGACTTATGAAAGCGAACTTGCAATCATTACAATGAGCAAGAACGGCTGAAAGCTCTTGGAAAACAACAACGAAACAGTGTCTAGGAAGGAACAACATCATAGCCCTGAGGGAGGCAGATGGCACTCTAACGGAAGATCTCGATAGGAAGGTCAAAGATGTTGAAGATTTTTCTACTAGCAACCTCTACAAGCACCAGGTAACCACAAGAAAAAACCTTTTGCTGAGTCTTGTACCCAAAAAGTGGAAAACACTACCCCCTTCCATCATGTCCTCAAAGGGTGAAAGAGATGCCGTAAAGCACTAAAGGGAGATCAAGCCCCTGGAGAGGACAGTATTACAGCAGGGTTCTCTTCACTTCAAGATGGAGGTGAGCCCATTATTGAGGTACTTAACAAAAGCTATTCAACAGATGCCTTACAGAGGGAATAGTCCCCAGCAACTGAAGAATGCATCTGTAGTTATCTCCATAAGAAAGGATATACATCTGACATCAAAACACAGGCCAATAGCTTCTACCTGTACTGTACAAGGTATTCTCACAGGTCCTACTGAAAAAAATGCTGACACCTCTGGAACAACACCAACCAAGGCCCAGCTGGTTTTAGAGACCAGGTTTTACCACTGATCACATACAATGTTGTTAGCCATCTACAAGAAAGCAATGATTATAAGATCCCGCTCAGCTTTGCCTTTGTTGACTAATGAGAAGCGTTTTGACTCCTGTGCCTTCAAAACCAGGCGGTCTTCACAGCACTTGACAACCAAGGATGTGTTGACCCAGCCTACATCAGTCTCTTACGTGACCTTTACAGTGGTGCCTCTTCCACCATAAACGCCACAAGGTACCAGTGCAATATCAGCGAGAGAGGGAGCAAGACAGGGAGACAACATTCACCCAAACTCTTCACATCATGCCTTCAAGATGCCATCATAAAGTAGATTAACTGGGAAGAATGAGGACTGCACATTGATTGGTGAAAATCTCTCTCACCTAATCTTTGCCGACGATATTATTCCTGATTGCCACTGACCAAGAATTTGAAAGCATGCTAAATGACTTCCACAGCACCAGCAAACCGTTTGGACTCAACATGCATGTTGGGAAACCAAAGTGATGTTTAATGACACACCGAAATCCAAGAAAACTGTAGACGGGAAAGTCCATTTGAAGAGGTCAACAGCTACACCTTGGGAAGACAGTGGATGCGTGATGGTGATCTTATACTGCCGAGATCAGAAGAGAATTGGAGCCTAGGCTGGGCAAAACATTTTGCAAAAGTGTAAACATCATGAGACAAGTAGGAGCTAAAGAGAAAGTGTTCAATGAATACATTCTTCCTGTTATGACCATACGGCACGAAACATGGGGCATTGGATAACACCACGATGGAGATGCTGCAGTTGCACAGAGGAAGATTGAGCGAATCATGCTTGGATGCAGACTCCAAGATAAAAGAGAAACTGCTGGATCCGATCACAGACAGGAGTTACTAATATTATCGACTGCATTGGGAGTGCAAAACATCGAGGGGCAGGCCATGTTGCTGACTTCAGGATGACAGGGTGGACCCATCAGAGTGACAGAGTTGACCCCCAAGAATGGACCAGAAAGGCCAGAACGCCAAAAACCAGATGGAGAGGCGAAATGACAAAACAACTTGGTCCAATTGGACAAGAATGCCAAAGATAGAGAATTTGTGTGGAAGCATTCTAGGGATGGGGTTCCTCATTCGTGAGTGATCAAAACCCTGGATATGGATATGGAATTTTAAAGCTTGCTTGTCTTCAATTTTGCCTCAATTGTTTAATATCAAAAGCGCGGTTCTCCGAACCAATATTGTCTTGCCCCTCATCAGTAAACGTACCACTTGGAAGGTGAGGATGATTAGAATGCCTCTTTATCCACTCACATAACTTGACCCAATCTCTCTACACCCTATACGGCCTTGGAAAAGGGCTTTGGATTCAGTGCTCCTCTGGACCAAGTTGGTGATTTGTCGCATTGATTTCTAGCCGTAAACTGATTGATTTCCCAGAATGCCCCTTTAATTGGTCCACATGACCTCTCACCCCAATCGGTACACTACATATGAACTTGGTGGCCCGTGATTCTTTGATGAAGTTTGGCTCCAATTATTTATTGGCTTTAAGCATTTGGGCAGGAGATAAACATTGCAAAACATTACCAAAATGACCAGGACATACATACTGGCTTACTGTATTTTGCGAAACGAAAAGATACCCCCATGGATTACCGCTTTATTTCGTCAAGCATGCATAACGTCATAACGGAATAAAGCGTGTTTGTATCCAATGGGAGTTCTGTTTCGTTTCGCAAATACAAGTAGCCTACATTTACTACATACCGAAATAGTTATTTCCTGGTCTGCCTTGAGCAAAAACTAAGGGGCAGGAAAAAAGGGAAAGCAAAATCTTGAACGAAGCAAATCATCAATTTCATATTAGGATTTGAATGCTTAAGGAGTTTTGAGATTAATTACTATTGATTCAACTGGCCTCAATTAATTATTTTACACAAGGCATCTCAATAGAGATAGTAAAATATTGAATACAATAAAAAACTTATAGTACAGAATTAAAAACCCTGATTATGAATGCACCTTGTTTGCAGAATAAAAAAACTTCTTTTGAAAGCAACATTTAAAAATTCATTTGTAGATATTAAAAATAACATTACATAGATTTAATGTTTAGCAAATATTTATGAAGTCACTTTACATAAATAAATAAATACACTTTTAATTACAAACTTTGGAAAAACAATTATAGTATGTACATGGCACTTAAACATGTCCTGTCATATAAGGACCCCAAATTCAGTTTCACAAGTTATCTCAAACAGCCTTTTAATTTGGATGAATCATTGGATTTAGAAGAATACATACATTTTAAGCAAAGTTGCCACCAAAGTACAGCATCTCAATCCACCGCCCCTCTTTCCCCATAAACCTTCTCAATGAAAGCCCATTGGTTTAAGGGTGTTGTTTCCATCCTCTTCTTTCCCATATTTTTACCCTTCCCCATTGATTCTCTCCATTCCCCATTGATTCTCTCCATTCCCCATTGATTCTCTCTCCACTCCCCATTAATTCCCTCCCCTTGCCCATTGATTCCCTCTTACTTCTTGATTTCTTCCCCTTCCCAATTGATTACATTCCTTCCCCATTGATTCACCCCTTCCCCACTGATTTATCTCCCTTTTCCTATTTATTCCCTCATCCCTCCCTAATGATTTCCTCATCCGCCCCTATTGATTACCCCCTACTTTGACTGCCTTAAATGCTTAGTTACCAAACTATTCCTCATTTTAATCAGATGAGCTCCACAAATAATTTGCACCATTTTTTATCCAAATTGGAGCAACTTTAAAATTTGACTCATGTACCACTGAAATTGACCCTTTTTATTGATTTTTCATGTTTTAAACCTCTAACTCCAAGACTTTAGGCTGTAAATAGTATTAACTATATACCTTTTTGGAAACCATATGGTTAGACAAATAGTGTGGTATACCTTTCAACATGATTGGGTCAAATTGACCCTTGTACAATTTTTGTCTAGATGCCCCCTCCTTTAGGCACCATTTGCATTTAGGAATCATGTTCCAAGGGTCCCTATCAGGCTGTCTACAGATTTACCTCCTCAAACATTTTGTACTTGAGATAAATTACAAATGTCTGCTATAGCTGGTGGATTTATTCTCAGATAGTCCGCACGCACACCCTGTGTAAAGCGCCGCCAGCTACGCAGTGACATACTTTGACCAATCTCGCATCACGTTGCTATGTTCGCTGTCGCTGCCAGTTAACGCACTTCGCGCTCGCGTATGTTCGATTCTGTCCAAGAATCCATTCCAGACATTATAGCTCCCATGCTAGTTGGTGTACAAGTCAGCTAAATTTGATCAATTTTTACCCTGTATAAATGTTTCCACATTTTACTTTTCATGTTCCATACTTTTTACCAATGGTGACTTTAGATATATAATTCTATTACTATTTCCAAGCACCATTTCACAAACTTTGTCTTTATTGCAATTAGCAGTGGGTTAAGACTAATGTTTATAGCCTAATTGATGAGAATATAATGACAGGTATCAGTATTTCATTTATTGCTTTCCCATGTAACTTTTGGTGGTATTTCTTTTCCAAGTAGATTTTTAAGCTTAAAACAGCATCAGTAAGTGGCTTACAAGACATTACATCCCCAACAGCACTGGTGCGGATAGTCCGGAGCGTAGACCTCATGCTCATATCCATAGACCCAGAAAACGTTTGTTGTGTTCCTTCCAGGAATAGGCAACCTCTGATACAGGAACAGAACGTAAGACTTGACGCTATGAGGGGGACAAATAAGAAATTAACATATGTATCGGTCATTGGTTTATTTTCAATCCAAATTCTTACTATGTTCTGCTGTCTCTGGATGCGAGAGTTGAAATTCACTTCTTAAGACATTAGTCAAACAAGTTCCTTTTATCAGTCCAATAATTAAAGAGAGACAAGGATATTTCCAGAAAGAAGCGCCCTCAATCTATTTCGAACCCCTTTTTTGCGTATGTGGAATGCTTACCAAGCTTTAGATTAAGATTTTGATTTTAGTATGCTTTGGTTTTTCTGTTATGCACAACAGAAAAATCAAGGCATGCTTTCCCATAGGGCCGATTACGATATAAAGCAAGTTCAAACTTAGATATTTGGTGTTTTTCTATTTGTCCAATAAACCTTCAAAATGTTCTTGGTGGGTGTTCTACAACTGATCCAATAAACCTTCAAAATGTTCTTGGTAGGTGTTCTACAACTGATCAAAAGCAAATTGAGGGAAATTTATATCTTGAAAAAATCTTGTGTCCCTCTAAAGGGATAAGCAGCGATTTCTTAAAGAAAAAAAAAACATTTTATTCCATGTATTGGAATCTTTGTTACTGAGTTGGATGTGCTAACATAACTTACAAGTGGTTGGCTTGAAATCTGTGTATTTTGTACATTTTTATACATACATTTTTCTTGTTTGTCATTTGTCAACCATCTACTTTCTTAATCATTCATACAATTATAACTGGTTGACACAATGAAGGGAAAATTCATAATGGGTTGGTAACTTTTGTCATTTTTCTGGTTTTCTCATTGATAGCAAGTTCATCTTCCTCTGACCAGGTGTTAGAGGGCATCCTTTCTGATTTTACAAGCAGGAAATAGTGGGAGTTTCTGTAAAGGTCGAGGTTGTAATAAAGGTTGAGAGACTGAAGGAAGGCTAAAAGACCCCAGCCCCCGAAGAAGGGCTGAGAGATAAGTCCGACCCTGACCCGGGAGAAAAGGCTACAAGGAGAAGGAAAACTCCGAGCCAATTCAGCCGAGGAGGAGACCCGAAAGAGTAATAAAGGTGAAGACTAGGGCGATGCCGCACCCAAAGGACAATTGGAGGCTTCGCCAAGAGTTTCGCCGATATAGTCTAGATCCCGAGAGGGAACTAGCTTTCGAGTCAGAATCGGACGCCCCTTACAGGAGTCAATGGAACATGCCAACGTCATTGTTGGTTGACCATTGAACCAAACAACCTAGACTGTGGAAGGCTGAGTAAGCCGACCAAAAAATCCAGACAACGGATGATCGGAGAACGCTAACAAAGCCTCAGAGTAAGCGAAAAGTCCCACCTCAGGCTGTCACAGCCAAGAGGGGGAGGGACAATTCAGGCCTCGACACAGAAGTCGACAGAACAACCGAGGAAGAAAAGAGGCAGGCCTCTGCAAGACCGAGAGCCGCGGCGACAGAACCGGGCAATGGGGGGGTCAGTCAGGACTAGATAAACAATAAACTAGCGATCCCCTAAGTTGGGCCGGAGGAAATTCCGGTCCGGAAGGTAGACAAAGTGGGCGAACCACCGAGAAGTCTACCGGAGGGTGAAAACCAGAGGGAAGCTTCGCAGAAACCAGGTCGAGCCCCGAGAGGTGACCCGAAAGGAAGCTTCATAGCGGCCCAAGCCGAAGCCCGCTAACTGCTCGGGAAGCCCGAGCAGAAGCCTAACCAATGGCGACTGCAAGCAGAGAGCAGGTGACAAAGTCAAAAAAGAACAGAATGATCCTAGAAGCTAAAAACTTGAGGAACTTCTGAGCAGAACGACAAATCAATATCAAGGAGGCAACCAACTAGCCACGTAACGGAACTCGGCTACAGGGCAGAAGGAGGTCCACAAGAAGAGGTCGGCGGGCAGCATAGCGGCTTCGACACGATATCCCGCGAAGAACGCGAGAAGAAGAGTGAAGTGAGCCACCAAAAAAAGGTGTTACCAAAAAGGTGTTTTACCCGATGGACGAGAGTACCGATTAACACTTATGTGCTCAAGTGATCGAGATCTCGATCAAAACCCGTGGCAGGTATTATTTTAAAATGCTGCCTGTGTGTACATCAAGGGTTAAGGATCACCAAGGCTCGAGAGAGGGAGTAGTATCCAACTCGTCAACCAAAAATCGAGACGTCAGACATGGAAGAATGACTCACAACAGGGGTAAACGCCCCAAGAGAGGACATTCCCCAACACGGGAAGAGCGGGAAGCTCACATTCCGACTAAAAGGCAGGTCAAACTTATGGACCGACCAGATGATGAGGGGATAAAAACCCAAAGGCGGCAAGTGGCTAGGCCACCATGTCAAGGGCTCCAGATCATAAAGACGGGAGCCAAAAGCAACAGAATATGTACCGCCAGGACCCAGAGGGTACCAGAGGAAAGATCAAGTCGGGAAGGACAGCGGAGGAAACAAAAACCACGCCAACTGATAAGAACAACTTGGAAAAAGCCACCAGTGAAGGTGAGTTCAGAGGAACCAAACCAAAGCAAGGGAATACCCGCTCACAGGGATTCCCAGCTTCGACAGAGCAGTAGTTGAGACAGAAGGCATGGCAAAGTAACCCGCGAGTGAAGAGATTCGAACCAACGGAAGCCTGGTAACCGCCAGAAGGGGGGATGAACCCCCAAGTAACAGACCCCGATGGAAATTTCGGGAGCACAAGTAGGCTCCGGCGAGGCCCCAACGCTAGGCCGGTAATACGAGCCCCAACTAGGGGCGCAGTCGAGCTGACCAGAGCCCAAGTCCAAGTTCCCCAGAGGGATACCAGCAGACCAGGCGTCGTCAGCCGGGGAGCCTAAGGAATGTGCGAGAAACTGTCAAAGGCAGACCCTAACTCCCGAAACAGAGGGAGAGGCGGACCCACGGTCAGACGCAGACCCAAAAGCGGACAGTGTCCAGGCAGAAGTCGAAAGACTCAAGGGGCTAGCCAAAGGGCGAGAATAAGCATGGGCGCACAGGTAAGGTTAGGTAACAGAACTAAAACCACGCGCCTGGGACAAACAGAGCCCAAAAGGGGCACAGGCATCCAACAGGGTGGGAGCCGAGCCCCAAAGAGGGAACCTGAGCACAGGTCAAGGACTGGGGCACCAGCAGCTTGAAAAAGACGGTCTCGCGTCCGCACGAAAAGTGAGGACGGAGGACGAGGAGAACAGCTAAGACGTGAATGATCAGGAACCCTGTACGGGGATGGCTAAGACCAAGAGGGAAGGACAAAAAGCCCCCACCCCAAGCCTAGCCAGCCCATAGAAGCCCCTGTAGGGGGCCAGACAGACAGACCGGGCACAGGCCTCAAAAGCCCCGAAGAGCTAAGGTAACACACCACGCAGCACAGGGGCTACAAGCCATAGGCCAGGCTAGGCCCGGTTTAGGCCCGACAAGGGCCCGGCCAAGCTGCGTGGGAAGAACCACGGCCAGCTACCCCGAATGGCGATGAAAGGTCTAATCACGTCGCGAAGGCTAGATGACAAAAGCCCAAGGCCAAGGTCAAGGCGGACCAGACACCGATGGTACAAAGGACCGGCCAAGCTAAAGGCCACGACCTCCCGAAGGAAGTTGGGGGCTAAAGACCCAGAACCAGTATCATCACACCAACAGTATTCAAGGTCTTTACCCCAGGGGGAACAGAGACTAATGCCAGACGGCAATGGTCACTAGGCCCGGCTCTGGAGCGACCTAGGCCCCTCTGCCCCAAAGCCTAAGCCCCCCCCAAGGGAGAAGCGGACTAGGCTAGGCAGCAGTAAGCCAAACAGCGAGAGCCTAATACAACCGGAAACCGCCAGGCCAGAATGCTAGCGCCTACTGGTCAGAGACCAGAGGCCTCAAGTCCCCGATGGCAGTGCAACTGGACTGACCCGGACCAGCACCCCGAAGGGGCTGGCTACCGAGGCAAGCAACAGTCATTCAGCCAACATGAGGCAGCGACGAAAATGCCGGCGATCCAGAGCTCCCAGCCCATAGGAGGGTAGCAGACAGGTCCAAGGCTACCCAAGCTCCAAAAGAGGGAGTCCGAGCAGCGAAGCACCCCAGCAGAGCCGATGCAGTGTTGCACGTCTAAGGTCTGGACCCGACGACACTGCAAGCCCAGAGCGCGGCAGGATGCGCCCCGCCAGCAGCAGGGCGGGAGCCTATCAACGTTTAAAAACACCTCCATCAAAGGTGGAGCCCTTCGGTGATAAGATCCCCGCAGGAGGAACTAAAGCACCGACGGAGAAAAGACGCGGTAACCCCGGACTACACAGGCTGAGAGGGCCCAAGAAGGTGTGAAGCCACCCATGCCGGCCGCACCCGCACGGGGGGGGGGGGGGGGGGAGCCCTGCCAAAGAGCAGACTTGGTAAGACCTGAGAGAACCGCTGAGACCTACGTCATCCCCAAAGGGATGCCCGAGAGCCAGACGGCGCGACATACCCCGAAGGAAGAAATCAACACCAGCGAAGGCGGACAAGCAATCCCTGAGCGACATCCTCGTAAAGGTGGCACAGTCGCAGTGTTAAGGCCGAAAATCAACGCCAACGACGGCGGATAACAACCATGGCCGCTCCCTGCGAGAGAAACGGGGCGAGAAAGACTGAATGGTAACGAACCAAACAATCAACCAACCACCTCCATAGAGGTGAGTGTCTCCGAAAGGAGGAGAACTCCCCACGCCCGCAAGGCGGGAAGAAACAGCCCCTAGGACTTTTCCCTTAGCCGCGAGCCCAGAACAACTCGCGAAGAGAGACCCATAGCGACATAGGCTACGCATGGGCATAGCGCGCCCCACCTAGAGGGCATGCTGCAAGCGGGGGCCAACATGCAAGCGCCGCGTGGCCCCACCTAGCCCATGAGGGCCTGGCGAACCATACAGCGTGAGCCAGATTGGACACTGCGTGGCCAGCTGACTAGCCATGCGGGGAGCGGTGAGCGTAACCGACACCCGCGGTCGGCCCCGTGAGGAACGCCGAGAAGCACCTCAGGGCTCACCGAAGCAAGCCCCGAGGCAAGTGTCACACAGCGGCGTTTCAAAAGAGCCAGGACGCCCCAAGAACCAGCAATGCCAAGTGTCGGTTACTAGAAGCGATGGATCGGCCCGAGACGTCACCATCGCCACAACACCGCTACCAGACGGACTGCAGCCGCCCAATCCCATGGTGAAAGGGCAGAGCAGACCACGACTAGAGCCTGAACCGATAAAGCAACGAGCTAATCAGGCGAGCCAGCGCCGGCAGCCACTAGCCGGCAAGCCCTCAGAGAGCCGACCACTAGCACGCTGTGAAGCAGCCGAGGCTTCGCAATAACCGGAAAATTTCGCAGCCGCCAAAACCCCAGGTAAAGGCAGAGCAGACCACAGCGCTACTTCACCGGATAGCCCCTAGGGCTAGACCAGGGCAAGCAGCGGCTGGAAGCGAGGTAGATGGCAACCGAAACTGAAACTCCCGGAGAGAAACGTCCTACTAACACGCCATGAAGTGTATCCTGGAGCTACAACACCTTCAAGTGCTCCCAAAGCAGCGGGCCGCCCAGGAATAACCTCGGACCGGAGCCCGACCACCACCCCCCCTTTCCCTGAGCGAAAACTGACAGGAAACTGTGTTCATTGCGAGCCATGAAAACAGCAAAGGCCACTGCAAAGAACGAGCACCAAATTGAGCGAATAGGGAAGCAGAACCCGTAATGAACGCACGTAGAAAGAGGGTCGCGGGGTGGCGACGCAAACATGCTCAAAAGAAGGGGGAAGCGAGCCATATGGCCCGCGTGTGTCGTAACGAAAACGGCAATGACACAAAGGCGTGTCGCGGTAAAACCCTGCACGCCAACGCGGAGACAAAGATACATTGCGCGGTAGAAAGTTCACACACGTTAAAGCATTTTCTAAAGTCAGTTTTCACATATTTTATTAAATACACAACAAGCACTAAAAATAACATAATAGACATCACACCCAAAAGACTGTTTTTATTGTATTATAGAACTACAAGAAACCGAAACAGTATCACAAAAGTAAGGCATCCAAAGCACACAAACACGTGCGGCAATGGCTGCCTTTGTTTACCTTTTTTCCTCCCGCACAAAAATCACATGACTGCAACAGAAAAAGTTATAATTGATAAAAGAACTCTCCGACGGGCGAAAAAGCAACAGCTATTCCATTAATATAATCCAGATATAAATCTAGTAATTGGTGTGGTATATATAGGAGTCTTCCGATTGAGAAGCTATCCAGTCTGTAACAATAATGTCTTCACTTTGGCTGCAGTTAAACAGAGCCGCGATAAACACACGTCCCGTTCAGGTTGCTGCCAATACGGAATAAGAAGAGCAAGGTTGACTGGGTTTGACCTGGGGTCACTGGGTGGACCATTCTGAGATAGGCCTAACAGACCTGTGGACCTTTGGGGGGGGATATGTGACCCTCATTAACAAATGAAGGATTTGCCTGTACACTCATAAACCAAGTTTGGTTCAATTGATTTCTATGAGGTCAATTTTACATTTTCAAGCCTAATTTTACAACTGAACCTCACATGACCTTTGACCTCAGTATGTGACCTTTGGACCTCATCACAAATGGGGGATCCATGTTTACAACACCTGTGAACCAAGTTTGTTTAAATCCATCAAAATTGTGGATTCTACTGGGGCCAATGTTAACCTTTTCCACCACAACAGACATCACCACAGACATCAAAAGGACATCACAGTGGACAAAGTGATCCCTAGGTGTCTTTCCTGCCTTAGGCAGGCCAACCCAAAAACAAAACAAAATTGGACCATGAGAAATACTCTGCACGTGTTGAGAGCCGGTGCAACTATGTAGGTTACTTCGCGACGGTGCAGACAGCCACTGTGTACACACTCTCCGTCTATGCGGTAAAAAAAATACATGAATCCTGGCCGGCGAGTGTTCGTCTGGTGGGTAGGTAATCTGTCTACTCGGTGGTGCTGCATGGTAACTCCATGAAGAAATTGGCCCTTATTCAGGGATGGTAAAGTGACCTAAGATAAAAATCCTACAAAATGGCCGGGGGTCCAAGAGCCAGCCAGGCCCCCTGGCGGGTGCACAGGGGGAGAGCCCCTGGCGGGGGTTAATGGGGAATAGTCCAATAAAATTGATGTTTTGACCTGGAACAAATTGCTATCAAAGGTTTTTTTGGCACACTGCATTTGCTTAAGTACCTAAAATGATATACTAAAATTCCGAGGAAATCCGAGTTGCAGAAATGTGCCTGAATTTACATAAATTGCAAATGGCCTCCATTTTGATAGATTTTTGTTAATATCGCGAGTTCTGAGACTCGAAACAGAATAAATTTTGGTACCTAAACCCTGTTTTTCAGGTCTCTGTGAACACAATTATGACGGTACTAATAGCATAGGATATTTGGTTCAGGCTTGAATTGCCTAATATCCAAAAATGGCCGCCCATGTTTGGATAGATTTTTGTCCACATCTCGCAATCTGAGTCCACAAAGGAAGTCTACTATTGTTGTCTATACACATAATTTTGAAGATCAATTATTGCATGTGAATTGCCTAATGTGAATGATGAGACACCTTCTTCCTTTATTTAGCATAAATCCAAAATGGACAAGGCAACCAGAGCACGTAATAATGTTTGACAATAATGATACGTCCTAAGATTCGTGGCAATTTAACTTGCCAATATTATGTGCACCAATATAGTAAGAAAAACAACAACTGACAATCTATTGTCCATTTCATCTACCCAGTCTTAACCATGATATCATCTCCTGCTTTCAGTGATCAAGTTCCGGCCGTGTAGAATTGACACATGTGATACCATTATTTAAAGGTGATGACCCTATTAAGTATATAAAGTTTTCATCTTGATAGAATGGCGTTCACCCCCAAACCCCGTCCTGTACAGTTTCGCTCCCATATTTTCAACCCATTTTGATTTGAGATATGAAAATGTGATTTTGGTAAACCCATAGAGTTTGTGTAAATCAATTTCGCTCCTAACATCCAAACCAAATATCCTTTATTAGCCTAAGAATTTCATATGCGTAAAGAGAAAATAGTAGCTTTCTACAATATAACCAACTTTTTTTACCACTTCCGGTAAAATCTGGGGTTCTGGGGACGCTGCTATTAACAATCGGACCATGGCCCATTAATTCTAATCTACATATAGCAAACTTGTCAATAATTACGGTATTGTTTAAACTTCGTCTATCAGGTTTATTTTGGTAACATGTCTAAACCAGCCGGGGGGGGGGGGGGGGGGGGGGGGGGGGGGGGGGGGGGGTTATATAACTTCATAAATTAATTTCCATAACACCCACCCCCTTTGAACTTGGTTTTGTGGTCATCAATGGACTATCCATTGATACCAAACTATTACCAAAATTCCTTTCCCATCATCTTTGCTCTATAGATTCCCATTACAACCGTTAAAACAGATATTAAAACAGGTATTACAAGGTTGGTTTGATTCAAGACTCGCACACATTGCCCCTATTAAATTATTAGTTGATTAAAAATGACATTTATTATTCTGTGGTTCAACACTGAAACATATTAACGGTCGATAAAAAAAATACAACGTTGGCCTCATAAGGCATTTTTTCTTAACCAACAAAGATTAAACATAAACTTCCTGCCAAAACACACTTTCTGAATATGTTGGCAGACAAATTGTTCAATGTGGGTTTTAATCTTAATCCCATGTTGGTAAATCATACGGGCCGATGTGCTGAGGAGTGTGAATTAATTCAGTGTATATGGGATCAGGCATAACCTCTACTACTTCAGACTTTCTTGATCGTTTTCACAAGGCTGCTTAGCAGGTTTTGTTGTACGGAGACTTATATTTTGGACTCGTTGAGAGACTCACAGCTTCGTCGCTGAAAATTCGACAGGTTTGAAATCTTATAGTCTATGGTCAAAGTCAGACTACTTTCAATGAGGGCCGAAGGAATGAGAGTTTATGCCTGACTGAATAGCTCTACAGAATCCCTCCATTGGAAGTATTGACACAAGAACTATAGACTAGACTAGACTAAGACTATTCAGCCGTTTTTCCCTCTGCAATATTACACGAATAAACCGCACAAATGGTTAAAAGAGTTATTTTAGTTTTACCCAAACCCCATTTAAGAATAATAATAATCACACCAATAGTCAAATTTAAACCAACAACTGGTTTTAGTTTACCACATCACATAACCAACATTGAGCAAAGGAATTATCCAACAAATGAATTAAAAGTTTTAACCAACCCCAATTAGATTTTTAACCAACTAGCACTAGCCGTGGATTAACCAACAAATGAGTGGTTCACTAGATAATCCCTAGGTTGATTAAAATTTTACCAACAGATTAAAAATTTTATCAACGATTTTTAACAGTGTTAATTGCACGGCGCCCTTGCAAAATTTGGTGAAATCAGTTTTTGTGTAGAAAATTTGAATTTTGGGCTCAAATAAGACCAACCACTAATGTAACATACTAAATCAAAATGAAGTTTTATACACATGAAACCTTTTGTTTTTAAGAAGCAAATATATGGTGTATCAATTTACATGTAAAGTTATGAGGCTTCACCACTCCTTTCAACTTTGGCGGCTTTATCCTTCCCCGGGTAAGGTGTGGGCTCCGATTTTTTTTTCAATAAAATGTTCAAAGGATATAAAAAATACCTAACATCATTTGCGACATGCAATCACCCCTTTTTTGTCACCAGGAGCAAAGGCTTGAGATGGAGTGCAACATACCCCAATTCCTCCATATCCTTTTTAAATTAAATCTTAAACTATGTTATTAATTTTCAAATTTACAAAGTACAAAATAGTTTGCGACATAATGCTAAAATCTGTGGGCGTATGGTTGAGTTCCTAATAGTGTGGCCTATTTAAGCAAAAACATCACGTTTTAAAGGTTCTTAACTTGGTACTTAGTCTGTTCCATTTTTTCACCCATACCGAAGTCTTTTTATGTTAACATGTTGGGTGTCCTATAACGGTGAGGAGGGTTTGGTGTGGGATAATCACATAGGGAAAACGTTGTAGAATACAGGTTCACTCAGCAGCACTCGTTAAGGTGTTAAAATCAGGTACCTGTTTGAGATAGGCCACAATTTTGCAATCCTCTTTCAAACTATACACGTCTGGTAGGTTAATTATTTTGGCTGATCTGTTTCTACAACAATGAAAAACAACTTTTGGAATGTTCAACAATTGACATAAGTAGCAATAATTGTTTCACTATTGGTGGCATTTTTTGCTAAATAGAATTGCCTTTTTTCATCAAAAATGTCTTTTCTTTCTGATTTCAGTCTTATCATGTATAGTTAAGTTGATATTACCCAAAGTGAAAAATTAAATCTTCCTTTGAAAAAAACACTTATCTATGTGGATTAACCTCATAATAAATCTAGTCTACCTTTCCTGATCTCCCCTCCTACCTCATGCTTTCATTCATCAACCTTTCCAAAAAATGGGACAGAGTAGCAGTGTCGACCCAACGCATCCTCGAAGGGATAGAGGGGATGGAATGGCCTGTTAAATCACCAAAAATCAACCTATAAAATTTTTGTTGTATCTGGTTGTTTCAAAAAGCAGATAAACGGAACAAATTTACATGGACTACACTACACTGCATACTAAGACGTACTCTAGTAGCTCATGGTGTTTTTGTATGCAAATTGTCCCTGAGCTAAACTCTTAGAATCCCTATTGGAAGGTCGCGGAAACAATATTTGGTTGGTAACATAATTCCCACTGACGCCGAAAATGCTGAACTGGCCACGCCCCCTTTTGAGCGAAGTCCTCCTGACTGTATCTACAGAACGTTGGACCTAGGAGTTTAGAAGAACCAACTCAAAATGTGCGGAATGGCCACATTAATGGGGGTCATTAATACATTTTATCTCCAAAGTCAAGTTGTTAAGATAATTGTCAAAAACGGATTTCACCATATTGCGGCACTATACAAGATGATGAATTCATAAGGTTTCATACAAAACAGGGAAGGGAGTTCACCATACACCTTGGATTTTGCTCTACCTTTCCTCAGGGATAATTTTTGGGGATACTAAGGTTAGGTACAAATAGAAAATATGCTTTCCGTCGTTCTCAAATGACAGCCGTCAAATTGTTTGATGAACTTTGATCAACAATTGGGTAATATTAGGTGAAAACCCGTGCTTTTGGTAAGTGCTGTTATAACATTGTATTTTCTCACACTCAAATCGTTTTAAATGACGTTTTAATTGCACAGAGCTATTGACCATTTGGATTTCCACTGGGATATAATCAGCATGCAGCATTTTATGTACTCTTCATTTTCATTCATGGGGGGGGGGGGCCAAAATGGTCCATCGTAAAGTGAAAATATATTGTTTCCATTTTATAGTACTCAAGTTTACAGTTACGAGTTAATTGCTGCTGAAGGGTCTTTAAATATCTAGAAAGCCACCAACTGCATGCTTGGGACCATGAACGAGACAAAATGAGATCCCGCCCCCGGTAGAGTCAAAAAAAAAAAGTAAAAAACAACTAAAATAACCTGAACTTAGCGGCACAGTGTATTTTTTCATTTTGTAGGGCCGAATGGGGCAAGGGTAAAAGCTGCTGAATGGCCACATTAAGGGGAGTGGGGTCAGTAATACAATTTTATAGCAAAAAATTCAAAGGTTTTTAAGTATAATTGTCAAAACCAGAATTTTCACCAATATTGCACACTATACAATTATGAATGAATTCATAAGGATTCATGCCACAAACAGGAAGGGAGTTCACCATAAGACCTGATTTTTGCTCTAACTCTCCCAAATGATAATTGTTTAGGGTAACTAAGGGATAAGTCCACCACAAACGAAAAATCATATTTCTCAAACGGTAGCCCGTAAAAGTTTGTGACCTTGAGCAAAATTGGGTAATATATAGGTACTAGGTGACAACCGTGAGCATTTTTAAAAGTGCCGTTCTAATGGTGTAGTTGCTCCAAAAAAACTTCATCAGTTAAGCTAGTTTGACTTTGTATTGCACGAACTATGACCCTTTGATCTCAACTGGGATATGATCGGCATTTCAATGTGTACTACTCTTCGTTTTCATTGGGGGGGTACCATAGCTAAAAATAGTGTTTCAAGAGCACAAATTTCCCCGTTTCCATCTTTTCCTTCTTCTTACCTTCTCTTTCTTTCTTTCTCTCCTTTGCCCATTCTTTCTGTCCCATTTCCCCCTTTTTCCTCTCTCTTTCTTCTTCCCTTTCTCTTCTTCCTCCTCCTCCTTTTTTTCTTTCTCTTTCTGTCTTCTCTTTCTTTTTTCTCTTTTTCTGTCTTCTCTTTTCTTTCATTTTGCTCCCCTTGTCTACGATTTATTGTGTGTGGGGGGGCAGCTTTCTTCCCCCTGCTCCTCCTCCATTGGCTATGCAATGGTAGTGCGGCGTAAAAAAAATGGGTAATTTTAGCTACTTTTTCATTAACCACAAAGGGGTGCCCCAACGTTAAGGGGTCATGAAATTTTTAGCCGGCTTCATGGGAACCGGCAATGTAGTTAGTTTCATTTTGATTATTTTAATTTTAAGATACTTCAGCAGCTTTTACCCTTGCCATTAGACCCTAACAAAGGAAAAATACACTGTAGAATTAAGTCGCTATTTCCCAACGCACGCGCCGGCGTGCGGCGTGCCGTCTAGTTCAGTTTATCTTAGTTTTGGGTTTTTTTTTCTACCTACCAGTTAGGGGGATCTTATTTTTTGTCTGTTTTCGGGTCACAAGCAACAGTTGTGTTTAAGATCATTTAAAGCCCCTTCAGCAGCATTTAACTTGGCTGCTGAAGGTTCCTTACCAGGAGGGCAAGGGCCGTATGCATGATTTATTGGGGGGTGCGGGCTTCGAAAAAAGGTGGAACTTTTTTTGCTAAAAGTGGACATAACCCCCCCCCCCATGACTTTTTTGAGCATTTCATCATCACAAAGTGGACTTCTTGTCCAAAACTTCCCTAAATTTTTTGGACCTTTTGTGAATTTGCACCCCCTGGCGTACGACCTCTGTACGGGCCTTTCTTTAACTTAACTTTAACTTAAGTCCCTCATAAAATGGAAAACAATTATAATTTCAGTTTAAACGATTGGGGGAGGGCCCTTTTTGACTCACCCCCAATGAAAATGCAAAGGAGTAACATTAAAATGCTGATTATATCCCAGTTGAAATCTAAATGGTCAATAATTCTTCTGTGCATACAAATGTTATAACTGATTGAGTTGTGGAGCAATACACTGTTAGCACAGCACTTACATGTAAATGCAACGGTTTTCACCTAATATTAACCATTTTGCTCAAAGTCACACATTTTGGACGGGCTGTCATTTGAAGAACGGAAGGAATATGAATTTTCTACTTGTGACCTACCCTTAGTTATCCCCAAAATTAGCCCCTGAGGAGAGTTAGAGCAAAATCCAAGGGGTATGGTTAACTCCCAACTCCCTTCCTGTTCTGGCATGAAAACCTTAATAATTCATTCATAATTGTATATACGCAATATGGTGAAAATCAGTTTTTACAAGTTCTCATTAAAAACCGTTTGACTTTTTGGATATAAAAATGTATTACTGACCCACCATAATGTGGCAAAATTACACACATGTTGAGTGGTCTCGGGGCACCTCCCTAGGTCCCACGGTTTTCTGTAGATCAGTCAGAGTACTTCGCTCAAAAGGGGCGTTACCCCGCCAAAAAGGGGCGAGGCCATTTCATAGCATTTCGGCGTCAGTGGGAATTAGTTACCAACCAAAATATTGTTCTGGACCTCAATTAGTGGATTCCGAAGAGTTTAGCTCTGGACATATATTGCATACAAAACCACCATGACTACTAGAGTAACGTGTCCTTTCTCTCAACAGTATGAAAAATCTTTGCCTGGATTTATAGACAGTAAAGGAAACTTTCATATGCCGAGCTGTTTTCAGAACCACGATTTCAGTAGGTTCCTTCTTTTTCCAAGAAAAGAGCCCTTCAAAAGAAGACAGGATTTTTTTTCTTTCTGAATGTGGTCATTTTTATGTGTAGACGTCTTAAGAAGATGTTCTCTTTGTATTTTGAAATTGATCAAGAAGTTTTGAATCCAAAATATTTAAAATAGATCTTACTTTTCAGTGGAGTCCCCCCGTGTCTTTAAAATAAATAGCAACTTAATAATCTTGTTCTTTGATAACATAAACATGGACACCACAGAAAACAAAATTTCAAATAAATAATTTCAAGAAAAGTCAACAAAAAAATGGCAGGCCTAATATGGATTATGCAAATACGGCCTAAACCACTCATCTCACATTGTTATTGGTGGTTTCTTATTGAGTCCGTAGACCCCCAAAACATGTGTTAGAGACACCAACATTACATCTCTACGACCTCGGATCATGCGGTATGGGCAAAAGTCCTGTGAACAATGGCGGGCCATTTTGAATTATGCAAATAGACATATTTCTGCAACCCGGATTTCTCGGACTTTTAGTATCATTGGGGATACTTCAAAGAAATGCATTGTGAAGAAAACCCTTTGATAGAAATTAGTTCTAGGTTACACCAAAAGTTTCATTATCTTCATTGGGCTCGAGAGCCCCCTGGAGCCCCTTGGTTTTAGCATTTTTTAAACAGAAAGAAAAACCTTCAATATTAAGTACTAAAAAAAAATTGGACTTTGCAGGGGAAAATAGCTCCAATGACTTGAAGAATCATTTAATTTTTACGTTTTTTTCTCCCACCGTTTCCATAACTGAATTTGAATTTTTATCGGATAAAATAGGGTTATGTATCTGTCAGCTACTGTACAATGCCTGTTTGGCTGTCTGTTACAGGCGTATTGCATAACCGTTGAAAAATCTTCCGAAATAGATCCGAACAAAAAAAAGCCGTCTTATCCTTTTCTTCAAGCCATTCCACTGTCCCTGACCTCAGCATTAATTCCGTTAAATGTTTGCAGTTCGATAAAATCCGCTTTTGGTATTTAAAAAAAAGAAGCTTCAATGTGATATTTTTCAGATCGTGAACACAAGCGAACAAAAATTGCACAATTTCTACTCCACTTGTCCACTACTCGGACCACTGAGTTGGCAATTTCGAGTGCTCTTTATGAGTAGAACACCGCAGACTCAAACGTGCGGAACCGAGGCACCGACCATGTGGACCTAGGATTGATGACGCCCTCTGTGATGTATTTATTACGGAAGCAGAGGGTGAAACCACACGTTTCATATATTTTTTGATTTTAGTTAATTTTTTTAAATTTTAGGTCCGGTTTTTTCTAGCTTCAAAAAAAAAATCCGGGACAAAATTGGGATTCCTAAAAAATCAGGAAATCTGGAAGACTTACATCCCTGCTTAAGGATTTGTCATTTGAAAATGCAGCATGCGGAACTGACTGTTATTTCTTCAAAATTTCTGAGTGGATATAAATTTAATGGGAACATACATTGCATTGATGACATTTTTCGGTTGGCCATGCCTGGCGATGAGCGTTGACAATCTGTATGGAGTTTTCATTGATCTGCTGCACTGGGAACTGAGGAGATTGGCCGAAACCTGTGGAGAGAAAAAAACAACAAATGGCAAAATCAAACAAAAAATACCTAAAGAAACAAGATAGTAATTAACTAAGATGAAAATGTCTCCCAAGCAGGAAAAACTTTTTTCAATCTCTAAACACCACTCGAATCATATCTGTAAAAAGAACTTGCCATTAATCTTGGGTCATTCATTTTGATGTGACGATTAAAAAGGTCAATGGACATGTCCAGGCAAAAGAAAGATAGCAGACAGAGATATAAACTTTGTCCTTTACTGCAGTGAAAATATGCCGACAGCAGGGTGGAGGAAGAGATTTTTTGATGAGTGTAAAATATTTTTACTATACTTTGTTCATTAGCTTATAGGCAAGATATATTCGTCTTTTGTTTATCCGTGTGTGAAAGTAATTCCGTTTTACATGCGCGCTACTTTCCACAAGCATGCGCTGCATGTACTTCACGCACTATGTCTGCTGCGGTAGTGATGCTTGCAGTTGCTGCATTATTCTATATCAATTTGCAGTGTGAAGATTCTTGCCTATTTGGTGATGAACAAGTATAACTTCTTTCCCATTATAATGCTTCATGCTTGTGTTGTTTACAGTTACTCTACATTTCTGTAGACTAACCGATGGGTTATCGTAATACATGCAATTAGCATTCACAAAATAATACCATGTCGTAGAGTGCCAAAGTGCGACCAACAGACTTACATAAGGAAGCGACTGCTCAAAGATGACCTGTCCACTGACATCTCTGATGAGCTCATTTGGTAGGTCAGTACCTTCCAGGATGTAATCGCTCAAATTATTCCGGCTGTAAATTTAAAAACAAATATGTACATCGGGGGTTATTTTTTTCCTCTAACCTACTGGCCCTGCACTGAACTCACTGGCCCAACAATTTTCTGTCCTATGGCCATGAATTTCTTGCGTACGCCAAACTTCTGTAATAAATATCAGAAAATATGATATATGTGACTTGCTCCAACAAAACCTGGACAAAGTCGCTAGGGCACTTTAGGACAAAGAGCTCAATAAACTTGTGTAAAATAAATAGAAAACAAAAAGAATTCCCATGGCAAATATCGATTTTTGATAGACAAAGGAAGTGCAATGTTTACATGTGATACGTCATTTTAAAGCTTGTTTTATCAGCATTTCAAATCTGCACAAATCTCAAAATGAACAATTTCTGACTTTATCCGGGTTTCGTGGGAGCAGGTCACATATATTTGATCCAATCGCAGGGGACACTCAACTTTGGTTTCGGTAGGGGTGTATAGTGTGAATAGCCAAATTTGGGGGCTTGAGAACTGAATTTTTGACTAAAATATGGTCTTCATAACGGATTTTATTTAAACCAAATTTAGGGACTTGGAAACTGAATTTGGGCCAAAATTAGAGGTCATGGAGCTGAAGAAATGGCAAAAATTGTCACAATTTTAGCCCACAGAACCAAATAAGTTCATGAGTTTGTGGGCAAAGTAGGGGTCTCAATTAAAGATGGAAGCATATGAAAGGTATAAAAGAACTGTAGAAGAGGGTGTGAACGGGGGTTGACTACCGCACATTCACATACTGCCATTTTAGGTCGATTTGAGTTTATTTTACCGGAATTGTTTCGTTTAAGAAAGATAAAATTAAAACAACTTGCTTGAAAATCAATGGATTGTTACTTTCATTTGAACCCATTGGTAGTTGCTGATGAAAAAAATACTTACAATTTCACCACAAGCTCAATGAAATGTCGCAGTGAGCGCCACCCAGTACAGAAACACAAGTAACACTCCATCCCCTTCCACTCTATGACATCTGAAAATGGAAGATCGAAAAAAAAAAGAAAAAGTCTAAATTCCAATAAAAAATCTTGAGTAACCTTGACATTCTAACTACCAACTCTTAAAGGTGGAGTGACTCAGTTGGTCCAATTTTTCATCAATCACCCTTTACATGGGAGCATATCACCTAAAAACATCCGATTACAAATTTGATTATAAATTGGATCGATAAGCCCCAAATTAATGGTCGAGCTATGAGTTGCAAAAAATTGGGCGAGACGCCCGTCGAGCCCATATTTTAAAAACTCATAGCGAGAACAATAATATGGGCCGTTTAATATCCAATTTTATCATTATATGTGTTGGATCCGATATTTTCCCACACTTGGACACCCAAAACATGATAATGAGTTAAATCAGTCCAGAGCTGTTTGGCATAATGAAGCAAAATCGTGTATTAAATTGGCCCATAGGACAGTGTGTTTTAATAAATGTGTTTGATGACCACATTTGAAGATGTTTGTTTTCCATTTAGCATCACCCCCTGAAACATTTCCTGGGCCTAATGGAGAGTAATGAGAAAAATATTAAGGCTTTTTACACTGAGACTGGGGAACGGTGACGATCGACTTTTGCGGATCCAGATCACGACAATTTTGAAGACAGTGATGAAATTTTCTGAATTATTAGATGCGCATGCGCAAGACTCCTTAGTACGATGTAAAAAGCTTTCCAACGGAACAAATTTAATGAGCCGCATGCTTTCACAAATAACTCTTTCTGAGAATTTATGTCAGTGTTGTTTGTGTGACTTTTAAATGCCTGAGTAATGGCCATCTTTTTAAGTTACATGACTTGTCACTGGTTTGTTTCCGCCAAGAAATACGCATTTTCCGTCCTGAAAATTGAATTGAACGGAGCATGCTGAGTAAGGAATTCAACATGGCGATAGTCTCTTCATAAGTGCATTTGGCGGACGTGTGTTGTTATTTGTGGAAGCACAACAGCGAGATGTGTGTCAGAGGTTGGCGAAGTATCATAATGAATTTGGTGGCTGGTTTAAAGTCGACAGACAGCGATCGATCGCAAACGTCGATTGATCACCGGCTTAGTGTGGAAAAGCCTAATTATCTTTCTATGATATCAACTCTCAATTTTTAGGAGTAAGTGGGGGTTGTGTGGGGGGGGGGATGAGTTTGTTGATTGGGTCATCACCTTTAGGCACATATCTTCTATAATTTAAGAAAAACATATTGGCATTGCCGTTTGTCCCTCTACCCCACCTTCAGGTTTTTCAATTGTTCACCAAAATGCATCACAATATGAAGGTCATACAGAGGTTTTCTTATAATCGAGAGGGTTACAAGGAATGGAAAATGATTAAAAACAAACATTATTAAATGAAAAATGCATTCCTGACATAACATAATGGCATGTAATATGCAGTTAATTCGATAGTAGTAATGCATGCAGACTGCATGGCAAGTTGGTATTGGAATGAGGCATTAAAACAAATCATAATCTCTACTGTGTATGCGCATGCTTGTTATTTGTGGGGGGTGATGCCCGCGGAAATATAAAAAGGTCCTGGACGGCGCTTCCTTTGCTGATGGTAAGATTAATTTATGAATTTTTTGCACATGATTGTTTGATTGGACTAATGCAGTCCATACGGCACACTTCAATCACACATTGGCATGTTTTTATGAATGCGGCAAAGTCAGCCAAGACAAACTGGTGCAATTATATAAACTTACTAAGGTTTGTGATATCAGTACCCCCCCACATTTTTTAATAATTCCACACACTAACACAGACGTGTGTTTTACATGTATCCAGTTGAATATTTTTGGAAAGCAAACCCCCTGTGATTGTGAAATTAGTGCAAATTGATATTACAAAGTCGGTATCCGGAGCGAGGTATTTTTTCCGTAGTTAACATTGGGTAACTTGTTGTTTTAACTTGGTGAATTGAAATTACACTATTGCCATCTCCATTCACTTTAACAACAAATAGGAACCACAAATTAATTTATCAACAAATTTAGGCCAGAGTGCGGGTTTGCAACTGCCGGTGATATAAACAAAGAAATTGTTTTTTAAATTGAAAAAGGTGAATTGATGAATTTTAAATGATCTTCCACATAAAAAGTCAATGTATGATAATATAAGCACCAAATTCTACTCCACTTGTCACTATACAAACGGTGCAACCGAGGGCACGTCGTTGACCCTAGGATGATGAAGCCCTCTGTTGATGTTAGTTTTTTCTTACGGAGTAGCAGGGGTGAAACACTACGGTTGCATAATTTTTTTTGATTAGTATATTTTTTTTAATTTTATGTCTGGATTTTTTTCTAGCTTCCAAAAAAAAAATCCAGAAAAAATTGGGATTTCCTAAAAAATCCGGAATAAATCTGGGAGGTACTTACGATCCCTGCTTAATGATTTGTCCTTGAAATGGCAGCATGCGGAATATGACTGTAATTTCTTCACAAATTCGGCTATGGAATAAATTTAAGGGTAACATTACAATGCATGATAATTTTTCGGTTTGGCATGCCTGGCGATGAGCTGCGGGTGGACAATATGTATGGAGTTTTCATTGATCTGCTGCACTGGGAAAATGAGAGAGTGGCCAAACCTGTGGTGAAAAAAAACCAATGCAAATCAAACACAACAAAAAATATAAAGAAAACAATGATAGTATAAGCTTAAGATGAAAATTCTTCACCAAGCAAGTAGAACTTTTTTTTTTCAATCTCTAAACACCAATCTGACTCATATCTGTAAAGAAAAAATACTGCCATTAATCTTGGTTCATTATTTGATGACGATTTAAAAGGTCAATGGAATGTCCAGCAAAAGACAGATGACGCAGACAGATATAAACTTATGTCCTTTAACTGCAGTGAAACAATATGGGGCCTAAAGCAAGGGTGGAGGAAGAGATTTTTTTGATGAGTGTATTTTTGCCAAATATTTTACTATTGAGCTTTTGTTCATTTCGCTTATAAGGCAGATATTATTTGGCTTTTGTTTAGCCGTGTGTGAAAGTAATTCCGTCTTACATGCGCGGCTACTTTCCACAAGTCATGCGCTGCATGTATGTCACGCCACTAGGTCTGCTTGCCGGAGTGATGCTTGCAGTTGCACTGCTGATTATTATATATTCAATTGGCAGTGTGGAAGATTCTTGCCTATTGTGCCATGAAATAAGTTAACTTCTTTCCACATTATATTGCCTTCTGCTTGTGTTGTTTTGTTTGTGTACAGTTACTCTTACATCTGTTAGGACAAACCGATGGGTTATCGGAAATACAGCAATTAGCTTCACAAAATAATACCATGTCGTAGAGTGCCAAAGTGCGACCAAAGAGACGTGCTAAATAGAAGCGGACCCTGCTCCCAAAGAGGACCTGTCCACTGACATCTCTGATGAGCTCATTTGGTAGGTCATCAGTACCTTCCGGATGTAATCGCTCAAGATTATATCCGGCTTGTGTAAATTTAATAAAACAAAAATATGTACATCGGGGGTTAATTTTTTTCCTATAAAGGACCGATGGCCCGCCAATGAACTCTGGCCCAACAATTTCCGTCCCGATGGCCATGAATTTCTTGCGTACGCCAAACTTCTGTAATAAATATCAGAAAATTGAGGGAGAGAATGTGATTGCTCCAGAACAAAACATGGACAAAAGTGTCGCTAGGGCACTTTAGGACAAAGACGCTCAATAAACTGTGTAAAATTAAATAGAAAACAAAAGAAATTCCATGGCAAATATCGATTTTTGATAGACAAAGGAAGTGCATATGTGTACATGGATTAGTCATGGTTAAAGTGCTTGGGTTTATCAGCCATTTCAAATCTGCACAATCTCCCAAAATGAAACAATTTCTGACTTTATCCGGGTTTCGTGGGAGCAGGTCACATATATTTGATCCAAATCGAGGGGATCCACTCAAACTTTGGTTTTTCGGTAGGGGTGTTAGTGTGAATAGCCCAATTTGGGGGCTTGAGAAACTGTAGATTTTGATATGGTCTTCGTAACTGATTTTATTTAAACCAAATTTTATGGACTTGGGACTGAATTTTAGCCCAAATAGAGGTCATGGAGCGAAAGAACTGGCAAAAAATGTTGTCACATTTTAGCCACGAACCAAAGAAGTCATGTTCGTTGTGTGGCAAATAGTAGGGTCTCAATTAAGAAGTGGAAGAATACTTGAAAGGGTTATTAAAGAACGGTAGGAAAAGGTTGAAACTTGGGGGTTGGCTACCGTTCACCTTCAATTAATGTCATTTTAGCTGGTCTGGTTTTTGCCCTCCTACCCACCGATTGAGTTTATGTTTACTGAAATTGTTTCCTTATATGAAAGAGAAAAACCCTTTGCTGGAAACAATGGATTGTTACTTCCATTTTGAACCCTATTGGAGGTTGATGTTGAAGATATAAAAATACTTCCTAATTTACCACAAGCTCACTGAAAATGCTCGCAGTGAGCGCCACCCAGTACAGATAACACTAAGTAAACGTTCCATCCCCTCACATCTATGACATCTGAAAATGGAAGACACGAAAGAAAAAGTCCAATAAAAAAATCTGGAGTAAACCTTGACATATGTTAATACACACCAAACTATTTAAAGGTTTTTCACCCGTTACATGGAAAGTCATCCTAAAATTACTAACACAAGTTTTAAATCCGGTTTTGTCCCCGTCAAAGGGTGTGTTTGGCCGGAATTCAACCTAAATTTGCAGCAATCGCCCCTGATCCTCCTTTCAATTTCAACTCGATTGGTTCAATGCATCCTCATGCCTCAAACCCAAACCGCCTACTGCCGCCGCCAAGTGGTTCCAGGTCTTTTTCTTTGGGAGTCGTCCCCGCCTGACCGGCAAACCGCGAAGCGCAACGCAAAAAGCCCGGCGAAATACTTTTATCTGTGTATCTTCCTCAACACACATGCCCATACCAACGAACAATATTCGCCTTCGCCAACTCGTCCATCGCCTCTTCCAAACCAACATCGCATCAAGTCCTCAGTCTCATCATGTCTATCAAAACTTCTACAACACCAGCACTCGCATCATTGCGCTCTCTGTCCCCTCAAAATACCCATTGCATTTTCGCTCAGACACCACGTCTCCCTCCCATCAGCATCACTGGTCTCACACAGCTCTTATACACCATTCCTTTCATCTTCAACGGATATCTTTTCCCAGGCAACATAGCTCACCCAATTCCATAAACTTCACCCCACTATCATACCTCACTCTCGCTGTCACAGCCACCTCACATCCACACCCCCACTGTAACCTTATTTCCCCTAGGATGTATGAATTCCTTCACTGACTCCACACCATCACACAACTTTTCCTCCTGTTCCCACAATCCTCCAGCTCCCTTCTCAAATCTTCTACACACAAAATCTCTTGCCAAATGAGGGGTCACTCTTCTTCATATTTGTGCATCGCCCATGGATCCATTTCCACATGTTCTCACGACCACATAATGCTTTTACACTCTTCCCACATACCCCACATGGGTCTACCATTACTCACTACCACCTACCCTCCCATAGGCACTTTTGGCTTTCCAAGGTTTACCTTCAGGACCTTACTCTTCGATAAAGCCTCTTCCATCCCAAAACTTTCTCCTCAGTCCCTCCAATGTCACTCAGCAAACCCCAAAGTCATACGTGATATCAACATCTCATTCTCAGCAAACCTTCTCTTTGCTACCTCTGTGACACAATCAATCACCCAAAAGATGCCACAAAAATCAATGGCGAATAGTACGAACCTTGAGCACACCTTCACCTTGACTCAAACTCCTCGACAAATCAGACCCACTTCAACCTCTCGTTTTGGCTCCATTCATACAAACTCATCACTGCTCTAACACTTGCTTCTGGTCTCTCTCTTCCTTCACGCCCACTCCAATAGTTTACTAGGGACCCTATCAAAGCCTTCTCTAGTTCTAAAAAACACATATACAGCTTCCCCTTAGCTTGGTATTCCTCTTGCAATCTCCTTAAAATAAACACCATCTATCGTTCCCTTCCCTGTGATTAAACTCCAAAATTGATCTATCCACTTCCCACTATATCTTCAGGATCCTTATTCTCCAGAACCCTATAACAAATCTTCATTGCATGTCGAACAATTTTCACACCCCTATATGCACCAACAACTGTCATTTGAATCCCTCTTACCTTTAAAAAATGGGGACTTACCACACTCAATGCCCACTCCCCCGGCATCCCTCCCCCATTCAACACTCGACATAGAACTCCCTTCATCACTCCACGTCTCTATATCTGCCACTCGCACTAATCAATCAGCACTCACATCTGAGGGTAGGGTCCAACCGCCTTGCCTTTTTATATTTATCTTATTGCCTTTCACCACTTTCTTCGGACTGACCCTCTTAAGGCCTTCAAACACATCAGCCGTTCTACCTTTGATAACACTCACTTCCTCATCATGATTCCTCCATATGCTATTTCCCAGACTCTTGACCTCTATCTTTCTCACTGAAATTTCAACTTTCCATAACTTCCTCTCTTGCATAAATCTTCCCCCTTCAACATTCTCTTCCATCCTTTTTTCATTGCCTTACTATCTTATATACTGTTTGGATTCTGCTCTCACCTCACTCAATGCTCCTTCTCTGCCTCCTCCTTCATTAGTACTTTCGCAACCACGTCTTTGCTCGTTCCTTTAGCTGTTCGTATAGCGTACAATTCTAAACATTAACAGGTACACTTTTTTCTCATAGTCCGTTAAATGCTCCTTCTTTCTAGCTATAGACCCTCACCTCTATGAATTCCCCACCCTGTATCTCTGCCTGTCTCTCCTACTTTTGTTTCCCACACACTTCATCACATGCCTGTAACACCCCCTTCTTTAAAAACACCCCCACAGTCGGACACATCAGTTCCCACAAGCTCCCCAACTCGCATCTCAAAATTCTTTGTCTCTTCTTCTTTCAGCTTCCTACGTTCCTCCTCTCATGCCTACCTTCCTCACCACCTGTTCACCTTCCTCTTAATCTCCACATCTGCAAAACCACCAGCGGTTTTTTTTTTTTTTTTGTTTTTTTGTTTGTTGCACAGTCTCCAGGAATTACCTTAACATTCTTCAGATATTTCCTCTCGCCTCTTACCCACTAGCACAAAATCCAATGCTCTGTCTCATCACCCTCCTGAGCTATATGTAACTTCCTTTTGTCCTACTATCTTGAACCATGTATTGGCAACGGCACATCTCGTTCTCATCACAAAACTCAAGCAACAATTTTCATTTCCGTCCAGATTCATCTTTCCATAACCATTTCCTTCCATGAACACCTTCATCGAACCTGCGATCCTTTTTCTATCACCATGCCGTCTTTTAAAAATCACCAAAACACATAAGACCCATTCACCAACAGATGATGCCCTCCATTCCTCCGCCAACTCGCCATAAAAATGTTCCTTGTCTTCACGCCTTCCTTCCACACTGTGGCGCATAACCACATATCAACCTCCTCACTACCTCTTCCTCGTAAAACCATTGTAACTGTATCCCACATATCGCTCCTCCTCCTTACCTCCACCACCTTTTCACATAGCTCTCTTTACCAAGACGCCCACACCCCCATCCCTTCACTATTTCCTGCACACCACAAACTTGTACCTCTTCCTCTACCCCCAACTCCTAGCCCCCTCCATCTCCACCTCCACATCTGTACACCACACACGTCCACTTCCTCTTCCTCCAATACTCACTTATC
This sequence comes from Ophioderma brevispina, assembly GCA_023653785.1. Taxonomy (NCBI): domain Eukaryota; kingdom Metazoa; phylum Echinodermata; class Ophiuroidea; order Amphilepidida; family Ophiodermatidae; genus Ophioderma; species Ophioderma brevispina. Next base: position 47,086 of record JAMKCH010000540.1, on the reverse strand, counting down.
TATTCACCCCTTTCCCTTTCAAACTCCCCCCAAGTTTCCAGCTTCCAACCCTCAATCCTGAGCCGCCTATCGGGGCTTAATACCGTCATTGGGCAGGCGGCACCGCTTGCGCGATCAAGGTGTTCCCGCCCCCTTCCTTTTTGAGGTAGCCAGGTGCTGTCCACCCCAACGTTTCGGGCGGTTGTGTGCCCTTTTGGGTTGTACGCCATGAGGATTTTATTTGGTAGGCAATTTTGTAAAAATAATTGATCCGGATGCCCTTCCTTGACGTCAATCACACCGTTTTCGGCTGTGTGGACTCATAGCATTTGGGCTTCAGCCGCCCTCAACATTGGCAATGGGGCAGCATGCAACACATTGCTGGATGACCGGCAGTTGGCTCTCCCGCGCGGCGGAGCTTGTCTGGTAGATTATTCTTTTTTCGTTTTCTATCAAGGGGTAACCAGCTACCCTTTCATCATCAGCTCGTAATAAATGATGGGGGGGACGGTGTTTTTTAGCTGCCGACAACGGCCCTGAAACAGGTTAGTATGGTTACCAGTGCTTCACCAGGTGTAGCAGGACCCTCGAAAAGATTGAGAGACCTGACTTGACACTGGAAGCCATATAACTAAAAACATTCCGATTACAATATTTTGATATAAATATGGGAATGTTTTGAGAGCCCAAATCCAATTTGGTCGAGCATTGAGTTGCCAAAAATATTGGGCAAGACACAGTCGAGCCCAATGTTATTTTAAAAAATCATAGCGAGACCAATTAAGTATTGGGCATAAATCATTCAATTATTCATTATCATGGGTGTGGATCCGATATTTTCCACATTCTTGTGCACTCCCTTTAAAAACAGTGACAATGAGGTTATATCAGTCCAGATGCTTGGTATAATCGAAGCATTAAATGGTATTTAATGGCCCATAGGACAGTAGTTGTGTTGATGACCACATTTGAAGATTTTTGAATGATGTTTTGTTCATATCTATCCCCAATAGGAAAACATTTCTGGGCCTTCACTTTGGAGTAATGAGAAAAATATTAAGGCTTTCACACTGAGCCTTTGTTTGATGAATCTGATCGCTTTTGTGATCGAATCAACGTTGTTGAAGACTAGTGCAGCCATTTCTGAATATTAGCAGGCGCAGAGCAAGGACTGCCTAGTTACGATTTTGTAAAAGCTGTGTCCAAAGATAAGAATTTAAGAGCAGCTGCTTTCACAAAATCACTTCTTCTGAGATCATGTATGTCAGTGTGTGTTGATGCTTTTTACATGCTGAAGCTACATGTGCCCTCGTTTAATGATATTGATCGTGTCAACTTGGTTTGTTTCCACACAGAATATAATAGCTCATTTTTTCGTCCTGAAAATTGATATGCAAACTGAGCATGCTGAGTAAGGAAATTCACAATGGCGAAATATCTCTTACATAAGGGCATGATGCGGGCGATGTTGTGTTGTTATGTGTGGAAAGCACAACAGCGATTTTGTGTTAGAGTTGGACGGCGAAGTATCATTATATGACTTTGGGGATGGTTTGAAGTTACAGACGTGCGATTTGATCGCAAAAAGTCGTGATCACCGGCTTAGTGGAACAGCCTCATAAAATTATCTTTTCTTCTTGCTTATCAAGTAATCTCAATTTTTATGGATGTTAAAGTGTGTGTGGTTGGGTGGGGGCGGGGGGATTGAGTGTTTATCGACTGCGGTCAATGACACACTCTTTTACACACATATCTACTACTAATTTAAAAAATGTGGATTGGTGGTATGCATTTTGTCGAGCTCTACCTACAACTGGGTCAGTTTTTCAATGTTCCCACAATATGCATCACAACATATGGAAATGTCCAACAGAGTTTTTCTTATAATGAGAGTTACAAAGGAAATATTATATAAATGACATTAAAGTGATATCAATGCATTACTTGAAATTACTTGACATGACATTAGCAGCGCGACAAGATAGCTCAATATGGTAAAGCGCTAGACTCTACAGTGTTTATGGCTATCCATTGCGTGTAGGCAGTAGCGTTCGAGACCTGTATGAAGAGGTCAGGTATCTTGTAATTTCCTGCGGGACAAGAACATTAACCGGCCTTCGGTGTCGATTACCCATGCGATATTGGGGAAGCTGATCACGGCTGAGATGGTTATCTCGATGTATGTCTGCTGTGATAAGGGAAAAGCGCTGATCCCGAATCTGCTGCATCCCTTGAAATGAGGCTAAATGGTTTATGGTATGTGGGGGCCCACGTGACAGAACACGAGCCATTGTGAAAGCGCTTATAGGCCAATGAGCATAAGGCGGCTATATAAATCTCTGCTTTATTATTAATCTTGCTAAACATAATGGCATGAATTCAGTTAAGTCGGATAGTGTAAGGCCAGTAAAAAAAATAACATGTTTGTCAGTCCGTTAGGTTTGTAAAAAAAAAAAGGTAAGGAGAGGGGCTTTTTATTTTTTATTTTTCAAGTATGGCCGCCATTCAAGATTTTCGTCAACTCTATGTGCACCTTATACACAACGTGATCCTCAAAACTAACAGAGACATAAAAGGTTCACTACAAGAACTGATACAGATGTTTACAATTGTTTAATAGGTAGCACCATGTTTCAGCACATCTTAATGTTTAGGTTAGAATACCTCCTTATGTAAAATTATCAATACTGAAGCACTATCTTCAAGAGTTGGACAAAGAGTTTTCGATATGGCCAAATTTCTAAAATTATGAGAGTCGTCGTCAAAAGAATAAACTGTATCCGATTTGACTCAAGTGTTTATAAACTCTCCGCCAGTCACATTTAGTTAACCTTCGTTCAACGTACATGTATCTGCAATGATGTGTGGTGCGCATTATCCATGGGTGCAATGAATAAGGACCGTGGGCATGGTGTGCCAAGGCAGTTTTTAAAGGGCAAATCAAAATTTGAAGGCAATATATAAAAAATTAATGCTTCAAATCTGACAAGGAATGAAGGCAATCAGCACATTGTAAAAGGGCCATCAGGCAATTTGTTCAGGACATGGGGAGGGGCTCCCCATCAAGGATTTTTTTAGTTTTCTTGAAGTCCATAGCAGTCTGCCTGATGGTCACCTAGGAGCTTATCAGTAGGGCATGGATCTATCTATTAGCCTTCAGGATTTTACTTAAGTGAGTGAGGAGATTAAAGGTTTAACGACAACTTCAACACAATTGTGTTATATCGTGACATTACATTTGTCATTTAACATTTTTTTTAATATAAAAAACAACGCAATATTTTTTAAAACTTCATCATATTCAGAGTTGAATAAACAACAATTGACAAATGGGTATAACACATCATACAGTGATGAACAGAGTATCACCTATCATTATAAAAAAAGATAAACCACTTAATTGCAACGATACATCTTACGAAAAACCTGCTATCAATAAAAAACAGTTCATACGATATTATGATGAAAATTTTATAACTAGACACATTCATGAGACGATGACAAGGGCGACAGTGAGACATGTACCAAGCAGTACAAACTTCAACTTCAAATACATGATATACACAATCAATTCAGAACATTGCAAACATGATGAAATCCCCTTTACAGACCAAATAGATTGTCTCATACATGTATCATTTGATTAAAGGGCTCCACAATACACTTGGGATTTTATGCCCAAACTAATTACATGCATACTATTTATTAGTACATAAAAAAAAAAAGAGTGTCGGGTCTTACATAGTATCAATTAATTGATAAATTGTTGTTTTGATCTGAAATTTGATTTAAGCATAATGTACTTTTATAACGATGTTAAACAACAGCACATTGTAATAATACATAAAATACACAGTCTTCATCATACACATTTATATATAATCATAAATTTTAAAAACAACCGTCTGTTCAATGTAACAGACCGATAGTTTGACCCTTTTAGTCGTGCACCTTTTACCCACATTTGCAGGGGGAACCACATGGCCAATTCTTACCCCGGTTTTTTACTTAAGAGGAGACAAGAAGATGTATATAGTGAGAGTACTAATTTATGGAATTTTGCCATTTTTCTTAAATTTCATGATAGTGATGAGTTTGATGACTTTCAGGAGACTTATCATTGCAACTGTCATAAACTAGTCATTGACTTGCTTCATATCAGTGCAAGGTATGAAAAACACAATAAATTTATGAAAGTATCAACTTAAACATTAGCCTCAAATTTGAATTCATAGAGAGAGAGTGTAAGAGTCTAAAAAAGGCACGGCCGCGAACAATTAATTTTTCCAGCTTGCTGCCGATGGGCAACCTCATATATGAGAGAAACTCGCTGCCCGAGACCGTGAAGAACATGCCCGAAAATTACCGGATTCTCAGCGGGAATATAAAGTGACGTACTGCTTATTAGTGTTAAGTAAATATTATGAAGTTATAGCACCATACACAACTGAATTAATTCCTATATAGAGCCTAACAGTTGTAGCCCAAAACAGTGCACGCAGGTGGCGCAAAACTAGGTCATAGGTCATGGCATTTTTACAGTTATTAAATTCATGATAAATCACAGGGGGTAAGAAATAAAAAAGGTTGGGATTGGCAACATGATGTTTGGCTGGGCAAGGGTCTAGAAAAAATGTTGGTAAAGATTTCCGTTAAGCCGAATGATTTCCCGCCGGGACAGCTTCCAACATAAATGGAATCCTCACCTCCAAATTGATTCCTAAGGTTCCGGGGGATCGGCGTTTAGAAAACCGGCTTTTCACACACAATTTTTGGCAATTCTCGCACTGATAAATTGGTATTTTCCGCGCCAAAGTAAGCACTGAAAATTTACCGAATCTATCCATGTAAGTAGGTCCCACGCACCTAAACTAAAGGGTCCTGGAAGACCACCACATCCAAGTTACAGAAGTGTAAATCAATCGATCATGTCGATCACAAAAAAGGTCGCTTTACCTATAATTCGGCCTCCCAGATCCTCTTTAAAATGACGCATAAATTAATACAAATATTCCACAAGCGTGTCGATCATAATTGCATGGCCTGACACTGTCTCGACAATCGTATATAGCGCTTTTGTGTTCTTTCCTGGTTCAGTATTTATAAAGCAATTACCTCGCCCCCATGTATTAAATGGATCAAACCAAACACAGTGAACACAGCTGCCATTAATATGTTAATTGCAAGTAAACAAAAATAAACAACCGTAAATAAGTCAGAATCGCTCAGAATTATTTTTTAAAAATCATTTCAGAAATGATTAACATAGATTTGAAGTCTAAATATTTCATCATGCGTTTTTATTGCTACAATACGTCATTTTTGCTTGAAAAATTGTACAAAATGGCCGACGGCGAACTCCGACCGGCGGCATGGCACGGCATGATTTAGAACTCAGTTTAGAATCTTAACCGGTATTGATCAGAAATTACACGTGGGTGACATGATTACCTGTAGTCATGAGCTGAAAAGTCATGAATTATCAATATAGTTGAAAGCTTAGACTGGCTTGGGGAATTTCCCGGACCGTTTTTTAATCTTCCTTTTTTTTCCCGCGGTACAGCAGTTCAGCTGGTTGTACGGAGCTCATTCCCAGCTGGCCTGTCGACGTTGTGTAAGATTAATATCTTCAATTTTTTGTCGTTCCTTTATTCATGAAATGGTAAAAGTAAAACTTGTAAAGGAATATGGTCTAGTAATTACTTTTTTTCTGATTAATATAGTGATTGTTTAGGAGTAAAGTCAGTAAACCATAAACCATTAGCTGATATTTGGACTTGCCCGAACGGGCACGACTACCCAAAGTTTTACTTGCCCGAAAAAAATTCTACTAGCCCCGGGCTATCGGGCAGGCGATTTGTCGCGGCCTGTAAAAAAGTGTAGAAATATATTAAAATAAAGACAAACTGTTGATGATTACCTTTCCCCTTGCTTGTGTTGTTGAATAATACTGCCGCGATTGCGAATCACAAAACAGTCTCTTACACAATAATAAACTGGCACTTGATGACATACTTAACAGGGCTATCAATGGAAACAGCATAAATCAAATGCTGGTATCAGTGAAAGTTGTCGGGAATAAAATTAAGCCGGGTTTTTAATCACTTGATGTTGATTCCGATTTGTAAAGTGTCTTGCCAATTTTAAGGGAAAAAAATATCATTCAAAAGGTGGGGTTATATGTATAAAATTTCAGAAATTTATTGGTCAAATATCTAAGGACTTTCCTGGCAATTTTTTTTTTCAATCTGTATTTTTTAAAAGTCGCTCGAGATTTTCTGAACCGTTCTCAGTTTTTTTTTCACTTATGGGACTAAAAAAACAGACAAAATGCGGCGAAATCGTACTAGTGCCTGTTGCATGGTGCTGCAATACAGAAGAGTGATCTACAAAAAACAATGGCAGCGCCCATAGCATCAGCGTGTGTAGATTCCCAGGGCGTTTGGGCCCTTTTTACTGCTTAATCTGCATTAAAAACATTGGGGATGTCATTTTTAAAAGATGTTACGTTTTCGGATGATATCATGACTGAATTCAAAGTCGGGAAAAAATGATTAGGAGGACTAATGCAGCAAGAATTGCATTTTCGGGGAGGCGCAAAATTCGGCAGCCATCAGTCTTTGAAAACAGAATACTCATTTCCTGATGGATTTTCGTTTTTTTATTGATATTTTTTCATTTTTTTGAAAATAAAAAATAAATCGAGGCGGCCTCAAAAAAAGGAAGCGGGCGGGGACGAGAAACATGTTTTTTCTTTTACTTCGCCTAATGCATGCAGAATGCATGCAGACTGCATGCTATGACAGCATACAAGTGGCACGTTGGTATGGGAACGATGCATTCAAAACAAATCATAATCTCTACTGTGTATGCGCATGCTTGTTATTTTGTTGTGGGTGATGCCCGCGGAAAATATAAAAAGGTAGGACGGCGCTTCCATTTGCTGATTGGTTAAGCTTTAATTTATGGAAATTTTTGGCTGATAGATGATTTGTTTGATTGGCTAATGCAGTCCATCGGCACACTTCAATCAACATTGGCAGTTTTATGAATTCAGCAAAGTCAGCCAAGACAAACTGGTGCAATAAACTTACTAAGATTTGTGAATCAGTACACATTTTTAATAATTCCACACACTAACAGAGACGTGTGTTTTACATGCATCCAGTTGAATATTTTTTGAAAGCCAAACCCCCTGTATGGAGAGAGTCATGGATGAGGAGAATGAGTGGGATCAGAAGGTAGAGGCTGATGTGGTGGAAGGGCCAGTTGAGAGGGTCAGGCGGGAAGAGGAGGTGAAGGCAATAAGACAAATGAAAAAAGGAAAGGCAGCTGGACCCTCAGAGGTGGGTGCTGGGATGATTGGTGCGAGTGGAGAGGTGGGGATTGGTGTGATGGTGGAGTTGTGTCGGAGAGTGTTGGATGGAGGAGGGATGCCGGAGTGGGCGGTGGGTGTGGTAGTTCCAATTTTTAAAGGGAAAGGGGATGCAATGAGTTGTGGTGAATATGCATGGGGTGTGAAGTTGTTAAAGCATGCAATGAAAATTGTGGAGAGGGTTCTAGGGAATGGGATTCGTAAGATAGTGGAAGTGGATGATATGCAATTCGGGTTTATGCCAGGGAAGGGTACGATAGATGCAGTGTTTATTTTGAGGAGGTTGCAAGAGGAATACTGAGCTAAAGGGAAAAAGCTGTATAAAGCTGTTTTGTAGACTTGGAGAAGGCATTTGATAGGGTGCTGAGGAAGTGATGGAGTGGGCGATGAGGAAGAGAGAGATGCCAGAAGTGGTGGTTAGAGCAGTGATGAGTTTGTATGAAGGAGCAAAGACAAGAGTTGTGTGCATCAAGGTTCTGTACTTTCGCCATTGATTTTTGCAATTGTGATTGATGTGGTGACGGAGAGTGCAGGTGAAGGTTTGATGAGTGAGATATTGTATGCTGATGACTTGGTTTTAATGAGCGAGACAATGGATGGACTGGGGAGAGGGCAGCTTTTGAGAGTGAAGGTCTTAAGGTAAACCTTGGGAAGACGACAGTGCTGGTGGGCGGGATGGAGAGAGAGGTGGTGGTGAGTGGGGTAGACCCATGTGGCATGTGTGGGGGGAGGGTGAAGGCAAACTCGGTGTGGTGTGGGAGATAGATCCGTGGGAGATGCACGGGGATGAAGAGGGGTGACTCCGGGCTTGGCGGGAGATTTTGTGTGTGGAAGATTCGAGAAGGGAGCTGGGGGGATGGTGGAGCAGGAGGAAAGATTGTGTGGTGGGTGGGGTCTGTGAGGGAGTTCACATACCTTGGGGACAAGGTTGGTGGGGGTGGTGGATGTGGGGTGGCTGTGACAGCTAGAGTGAGGTATGGGTGGGTGAAGTTTAGGGAATGTGGGGAGTTGTTGCAAGGGAAAAGATATCCTTTGAAGATGAAAGGAATGGTGTATAAAAGTTGTGTGAGATCAGTGGTGCTGTATGGGAGCGAGACGTGGTGTCTGAGCGAAAATGAGATGGGGAGAATCTGAGGAGGACAGAGAGAGCAATGATAAGAGCGATGTGTGGGTGAAGTTGATGGATAGGATGAAGGCTGAGGACTTGATGCAGATGTTGGGTTTGGAAGTGGTGATGGACCGGTTGGCGGAGGCGAATAGTGTATGTTGGTATGGGCATGTGTTGAGAAAGGATGACGAGCATGCCTTAAGGGCCTTTGAGTTTGAGGTGGGAGGTTCGAGGAGGGGACGCCCAAAGAAGACATGGAAGAAGCAAGTGGAGGAGGAGAGTAGGGGGTTGTGTTGAGGAACTTGAGGATGGAGGATGCATTGAATCAGGTGAAGTGGAAGGAATTAAGGAGTAAGGGCGGTTGCTGCCACCCCCGCTTACGGGGACAAAACAGGATTTAAAACTTTGGATTTACTACTTTACTACTATAAACCTTCACAGAATAAAGGCAGACTCATGCATATATACAATAGATACATGAAACAATAGAAACGATCAATATCATGTTATTAAGTGAACTGTGGCTATTAAAGATGATGCTGTAATACATTGAAAGTTATCTACGGATAGGACGCAGAAACACAGAAAAACGTGAACCTTGTAGAAAATCATAACTTTGTAAAAAAATCCCAGATCTGTATTTTTTGTCATTCACAGTTTTCTTTGGCACTGTTATACTGTATGTACATTTAGGTTTACTATATCAAAAGCAAAAGATTCAGCTCAAACTTGGTATTAAACATTTCAGGAGACTATATCTTTAATGCACACAAATTGTATTTGAAAGTATCTAAGTCCACCTAAAATTTAAAGTTTTTTGTTAGAAGTGAGACACTAATATATTCAAACGCACCTTTTCTTCCCCCTTCCATGGCAACTGTAACACGTCTGATTTACCCAGTGATCATTACGGTGGACACGCCTGTGACCTCTGCCACCACAAGAGCTACACCGAACCTGTTGATAAACATCAGAATATTTACGGGCAGTTCTATAATTGAACCTGTTGATTAACATCAGAATATTTACGCGCAGTTCTATAATTGAACCTGTTGATTAACATCAGAATATTTACGGGCAGTTCTGTAATCGAACCTGTTGATTAACATCAGAATATTTACGTGCAGTTCTGTAAAAGACCTTTTCAAAACAAAGTTTCCCGAACATGATGACCCTGACAAGCACAGTAACAGGTCATCACATGCAACTGCTGGGCGCAGCACTTGCATGTACTTCGCCTTTGCGTAATGCGCGTCACTGGCAAGCGCTTGTGAATGTACATAAGCGTATAAGTACGCTCGCGTACATTGTATTTTGCTCCGAACGTTTCCGATGTTCTTTTGAAAAGGTCTGTTATTTCAACCAAAATTCAAAATTGTCATAAAATAGCATCCAAATTACCATGTTGTTTCATGCACAAACATAGAATTTCACCAAATACTCAGGTTTTGTTAGATGTAACAAAAAAGTGGGGCACACAGGGAGTACATTTTCAAGACAAACAACGTTCCTTTTGCAAATCTGAGCTTAGTTCAGGTCTAATTTGTGGTGTATGTAAGTACAAACTGCAGACAGTAGTCCATGAGATAATGTATGACTTTATTTTGAACATTATTTTGTGCACACCACGAAATAAGTTTTCTATTCACTTACGTATTCAAAGGTTCAGAAAATTTGTCTCATTCAAATAACTATTTTTCTGAAATTAATATTTCATTTTCAGACTACAAATTACAATTTTGGGTTACGTGAGCATTTATTTTGTACAAATACATCAAAGACAAGCCATAGTGCTGGTCATACATAAGTACATGCACACTATCATTAAACACGGCACACCAAGCCTTTATTTGACATTTTTATTCAGTCAGGTCAGGTTCCCTATGAGGGCCTGATCCTGGTATACTGTTAACCAGTACTACCTGTCCCAGGGCTGAGGTGGTGGTGGCTAAACTGTCACCCCCATCTAAGCAAATCCTATGAGGAGGGAAGCTGGTTACCCTGGTGGAATAAAAAAGAAAATCTACCTACAAGGGCGTCAGCTCTGGAGAACTAATGGCGGCCATCCAGCACTATCTCTATCGTGCTACCTTGCATGGTGGCCGTGTTTGCTGATAGGCTAGGCCCACCACCGAAAAATGTGGATTGGCACTGGGAAGGGCATCCATTGAATTATTTTTGTTCCACTAAATCCTCATACGGTGGCAGTTTTGTTGGAGTGTGAGGTAAATCCAGCCACCCCCATTAGTGGTTCAAAACTGGATTATAACTTTGTATTTCCTACTACTATTGCACTCATATCAACCACAATGTACTGCTTCAACTCTTTTCACTCTCTTGGTGATCAGATCATATTGAGTACAATTTATTATGTAGTGTGCTATATCTTTAGCACTGGTAAAAACACACAAATTCAATTGTCTACAAACTATTTTAATGTTCGCTTAGGCCAAAAAAAAAGTTTGTCTCAGAAGAAATGTGAAAAATGCAAATAACGAGAAAGGGATTTTTTTTTAGAAAATGCAAAATGCTGGATTTTTAAAGAAAATTTTTTAATTGTAAGAAAATGCATGCAGTCATCTGAGACAAACTTGTTTTTTTCCTTGGCCTTATCCCAGTGCCTACTCAAAATTATTTTTTGTTTAAATGATATTAGCTCCTACATACACCATGTGGTTGGGTTATATACAGAACTGCTTAGTTTGCATGAACTATGATCACACACACACACACACATGCACGTGCACACACACACATACACACACACACACACAAATAACCAGAAAAAAACATAAACCTTACCCTGCCTCGACCATAACATCTTCCACACTGTTCAAAGCCTCGCCCCAAACAGCGGAAACAGTTCTGTAAGTACAAAAAGAAAATAGCACTAAGTCCATGCATTCTTAATATGCTCTATAGTCAATTCTTAAAAAGAGCTGTGGAAATTTCTGCAATTTCATTGGTTCTTGCCCAGTTACAATTCCCAATTTAGAATGTGTATTATGTACTGCATATTTTTAGGTTAATATGCTCGCGTCATACAATGCTTTGCTACATTCACGCACACCTAGCTGTCAATGTTGCGTATGTTCTTTGAATTTTTCTCACTGGGTGTTGGTAGTCATATTTCATTGTATTAAATTTGGAAGGATCAGAAAAATCAGATTAAATTGAATTAAAAATCTGCTCAAACACGACGACACCATTCGGTCTTGTTCTTCTGCTTAATGGTATCACCTTGGTTTCAATTCAACATAGAGAGAGAGTACCGGTTCTCTAAATCCAATGTGTTGTGTTGTAAAGGGTTGTTGGTAAGAGAAATACACTAAATCTGAAATACTATACATGGCCTATTGAATCCTTAATGTGAGTAACAATGGTTTTGCAGTAGCCAACACAGGTGAGGTGTTGCCATATCATTTTCCCTATGCAAACTAGACCAGGGATCCTAAATAAATTGGAATATGCCACTCAATCAAACAATAACAATGAGCTTTAATATAGTGCTTTATCGCTGTATCAAAGCGCTGTTGCCTATCATTATTACTCTACCATCAGGAAATCATCACAACCATTTTGTTTCATCTAGGTGGCTGCTGGTCAAGTGCACATCCCTATCAGCAATTAGATTGTAATATTCCCATAACAGCTTCCCAACTTTCACTTGGGTTGACAAGGCAAATTGCCCAGGGACACAAACATGATGACTGCAGCAGGGCTCAAACTCAAGATTTACAATGGTCTTAGGATCATGAGTCCTGTACTTCATCCATTAAAGCCCTATCAGTGATTTGAAAAGATTTGAAATTTGGCAGAATAGCTTCAAAGTGAAGGGTATATTCTGTAGACTTCTCATAAGTTTCCACCTTTTCCACTGTAGAATTGACAGAAAAGGAAGAAACGGCAGTTCCAAGATACGATTCTCCTTCAGTACGTGTTGTAGTAAGTGTCCGTTCGGGACAGTAATTGAACTAAACTCTCCCGTTTCCTGTCGCTTATTAGGTTGCTTCGGTCGTTCATTTGCAGGTTATGTTATGGATAACCTGTACTTGTTGCTCATCAAAAACTGTTTTTGATGTTTTTTTTCGACTGCTGATTTAAGGCAAATCACTGTATAGTGTCTTAGCCACATGCCTCAATTATGCATAGAGAGAGCCATGTTGTGTGCCTTGCAGATTTAATGACGGTTGTACATAGCACACCGTTTATTATGTTGTTTTTAGACTATATACTTGCTACAAACTACTTCATCCCTGGTCACCTGCGTCATACTGCATGAAATTTGTGCCTTGGGGCACTAAACCATACAATCGTGCATGGATATTTGTACACAATTTCACCCGTCTATCTAGACCTTTACATTTTTAACACTAAAGTTGATATGCCTTTAATATATTGTTCCAGCACATTGGAATGGATTTGTTCGAATGAATGCAAGTTGTATAAAGAGGGTACGTACATTAAAGACGTGTACAGTGTTCCACATGCTCTTTCATAACAGGTTCAAGAAGATAAGAGTCAAGATGGATATATGAAATAATTGGATAAATCATAAGGCACTTTTCAAAGAAGAAAAGAAGCATGCCTGTGAAAAGCATGGATTGTGAAAAAGTGCAAACTGAAAATATATCTCTGCAATTTAAATACAATTAATTTGGTCACAAAAAGGTCTATGCTGCAAAGCAGAATAAAGAAGTTGAAACTGAGATGCCACTGGGATGCTAAAACCCCTGAACTATAACAGGTGGGGTCCAGGGGCATGTCCTTAGGGCCCCTGGTGGAGTCTCGCAACATTAACCCCATCTTGTATGTATGGGTAGATGGTGAGTACTAAACTTAGAGAATAAAGGTATGATTTTGGGAACCGGTACTCTCTTTACAATGAATTTAAACCTAGGCGATAACATTATTTTAAGTGGAAAAACGATGATGGAGGCCGAGTTCTTCCATGTAAAAATAATGGTGCTGCTGGTTTTAATTTGTCGTAAAGAGAGTACCGGTTCCCAAAATCATACCTTTATTCTCATTCTTAAACAGCTTTATAAAAGTCATCTTTAATGCATTTGCGATCCTTATGGCTTAAATACAAGAAGAAAGGACTGCCAGTACCAAAGAGAGAAAAAATCACAACAACCGTGCAACGCAACAAACATACGCAACGGGACGTAACGTTGGCAGGTATGCGCGAATGTAGCAAAATGTGAAATGCCTCCAAATAACGTCAATGCACAGAGCGTACTACCTGGGTTCAATTATCGAATCAAACCCGGGCATCAGCCAATGACACCGCTTACACATTCACAGCTGTTTAAGAATAAAAAATGCAGAAAGGGTAAACTATACCTTATTTAAAGGTGGGTAACTTGATCATGGTCTGATATTTCATATGTTGTTTTCTCTCTCACGTGAAAGCATATGACCAAACATCCAATTTGAGTTAAATTGATATAGTGTTTGAATAGTAGAAGCAAAAATGTGAACTAAATTGGTCCATAGGACAGTGTATATTAATTAAATGTGCTTGATCATACTTGGAGATGGTTTTGTTCGTAATTAACATTCAAGGGAACATTTCCTGGACCTTAAATTTCACTGTTGTAATGAGAAAATATCTTTCTTTAAATCACAACATTCCCAACAATATTTAAAAGACTATTTCCACTGAATGTTTAGAAATAGAATTGAAGCATTTTTTAATACTTGAACCCTGGATAAGTTCAATTGACCTTTGACCTATAATAATGGTTTAACTCCATATATGCTGGAGAGAGCAATAATTTTTGGAATCCTTGTGACCATACTAATAATTTGGTATACAATTCAAAACAATTGGAATACTTTTTACTTTGGACCCTGTATAATCTTTTGTGACCCCCTTAACTCGCTCAAGTTACTCTTTGCAGAATGGCCATCATACATTTATTTGTTACGTTTATGTCATAGTATGAGGTTGTGGGGCACATGTGGTGCAGTGGATCGGCGCTCGCCTCATAAGCATATAAGGTTTGGGTTTCAAGCCAGGAGTATAAATGGGTACTGGCATGTGCCTGGAATGCAAAACAGACTCGCTGTGCAGGAAGAGTGGCAAACCCCCTACAGCAACATTATATGATGGAGTCTGGCCCAAACGCCAATGACAGAGAGATGGGCACTCCGCCTGCGGGCACACCATTTGCATTTGCATGCGGTAGCCCTGGTATCAATGCATTTTTCCATACCACCCCCCCCCCCCCCCCCCCCCCCCCCCCCCACGCAGGTGATATTGATCAACATGCAAGGCTCACCCACTAAAAGTCTGTTCAGACTTCCACTGCAGTGAAGAGCAGTGCGTTGCATTGCCTGGATAGCAGTCTCTGCCCAAGATGCTGCAATGCAGTACTGTAACAAAGTTAAATTCATTTTAACTTGCATTGCAGTGGGTTGCATCAAGTTGCAGCAGAAAGTGATCGATATATTGGCACTGCAGCAGCACTGCGCTGCATTGCAGTAGAAGTATGAACAGACTTTAACTCATCTATTCACCCATCTTCCCATCGGTCACAGAGTCTGATCACATCACCGTCCTCTCAATTACAACTGTGTTAAGGGAGACGAAATTCATGAAAAACTGGCCCCTTACCTTAATGAATGATGTATGAGGCACTTCCAAGATTTGAGTGTGGTCCTTAAACATAGATGTTGGATTACATTGAATAGCCCACGGTTCAGGTGCTGTTCCACAATGTGGACCATCCACATGGCCTCCACTGTAGGGACGGTGTGCTCTGCGGGTTGAGCGGCCTTCAGTGTAAGACTCAAGCTGGTACTATAATGGAGTAATACATACTTTTGTTAACACTAACAGGCATAATTACACTATTCCCTTACCTACTCTGATCATTTGCTTTATTCTGCATGTTAATGCAGGGGGTCTCAAATATTTTTGATTGCCGCCAAGTATTAAAAGCTTGAGACACCTAGTGGGCCATAGCAGCCCGTCCTAGGGTCTTGTGGGGGTCCCAGGAGCAAGCACTTGGAAGCCATCAGTTTGTGCAGCCCACTTAAGTGCATTTCCATGAAAAAAAGCCATAAAAACACGGAAAAATGTTTTTTTTTAAACCTTGTCTGTAGGGTTGTGGCTATTGGCCAAAAATTTATAAATGACAACATGAAAAACAATGTTTACCTGCGTTGATTTCCTGAAAGTGGTTTGCAATTCTAAAATTGATTCCCAACTGATCAGTGAACTGCTGCTTCTAGGTCGCCTGAAGAACCTTTCATATGAAACCTGAGTTACCCAATAATGGAAATCAAAACGTGTATCACATGGCGCTATTACAATTGTGACCTTGTGCACAGGACAATCTCCACATGTTTATATGCTATTTATTCAAAGTTAAGGTATGCTCGTCTTACACAAAGTTGACATGGCTTACGTGGTTTTAAAGAGACACGGCTCCTTTTCAACAGATTCTTGCAATTGCTTCAAATGATTGACTAAAAACAAAGGTGGATCTGAAATGGAGCCTAACTGTAGACCTGGGTTTAACCAGTTTAGTCGACAGGGACCTTTTTCCTTTCACAATTACTGTGAAGTAAATGTAATGGGTGAGAAAATTCCTCAAAGGCTGGGCTAGAAACAGCACACTTCCATGAGTTGATATTTCTCACCCGATTACAGCACACTTTTCGCTATTTTGTAAAGAAAACCGGTCCCCTCTGTAGTCGGACTAACTCGGTTTAAAACCCAGGCAAAGTTAGGCTCCCTTTCAGAATACCATACAAAGGGATTCAACTCTATCGCATTTATTGTGGTTTTTTACAAAATCACCCTATAAGGGTGTTGTTTGATTGGCTTCCTCATTTCAGGCGATAGTTAAAACGTTACAACCATGCAACTGAAAGGGTTTGGGATTTTGTAGGGGAGCACATTTCAAAATGTAACATATCTCTTTTTTAAAGTCCACACACCATGAAAATATTGATTATAATCAATTTAGTAGAAGCTTTTTTTTTTGGTTGATATAAATAAAACGAGAAACGTAACGTTTTATTCCAAACTGCTCCAGTAAGTCCAAGTACACGATGAAAAAGATTATTTTCTAGACCCCCCTATAAAACAAAATGACATTCTTCAATTGGGCGCTATGCCTGTGACATCATTAACGTATCAGGTCAATAACCAATGTCGGGGATCATACATACTAAACACGAACAACTTGTTCGGGAATCGTTTGTAGAATCTTTCAGCTTCACGAAATAGTGAAAGTACAAGCCCGGTCCAAAATTGCAGATGAGATCAGAATTGGGATACTTCCGTCGGGAAGTCCGGGATACGAAGCTAGCCAGGTATCACCGGTACGGAAATACACGGAGAGGACAAGAAAGGTGATAGTACGGGGATACAGTGGGGGTGGGGGGGGGTGGGGTGACGCAGACACACAGGTAAGTGCCAAGCATTCTTGAACGTTGTTGCAAAAGAAATCCCAAACAAATTTTTTAAGTTTTTTATTTTTTTTCACTATTTGCTGTTTTTATAAATATACATTGTTATTTGTGCGAGATTAGAAATTTACTGATTGTATTAAGGAAGCCTGTGAATTAAATGACAGCATGAGGAGAATCAAAAATGTGCCGCTAAACATAATTATAGGCATGGAACCAAATTAATTCGTTGGATGACGCACTGCGTTGTTTTTGATGACTGTTTTGATGAGAACTAGAACCCTTTTAGGATTCTTAGTCTAGGTTTGGGGCGGAATCGTTCTCGCTGATGGCTTTTTGTAGGGGGGGGAATGAGCCTGACGTGTCAAAAAACCCCGGACATGGACGGGTCTGTAACTTTTCGGGACCAAGTGACCAATATAAGCAGATTACGTAAGTTTAAACCTTATGTCTCATTTTGAAATTTAAATTGCTTCATTTTCTCGAGACGTTTTTGCACTCCGAGGATGATTGTTGACATACATTACGCATAGGTATGTTTTACCATTTTTAGAGCTTTATTAACAAAGGCGAAAATGCTTGTAACCGCACCCCCTGCAAAAATACGAGCAAATTATGTGTGACCTGCCTGTCACGATTCACGCCGTTGTTTGCCAAACAGTTTTTTCTCTGTTGAGTGGTCTAATATACACCGTACGTCAGCTCCACTGTATCTTGTGGGCGTGGTCTTACAGTTGCCTAAACTGTGTTTTTTTCAGTCCTTGGGGGTTGTTGTAAAGTATCATCCAAGCTTTTCAGACCAATCATTATTAACAAGGAATCTTGGCCATGACATGAGTGCAGACTATTCTTGAATGAAGGTATAGCACAAACACCTGCCCATTTAATCAGGGGAAATACCCACCAGGGTGGTTCAGTTACAGATCATGTCAAGCACTGCTACGGCCCGTTCCGTTTAGCAATTATTAACGTACATGTGCCGTCAATTATGATACAGCTCAACATTCAGTAGCAGTTTTATGCGGGGAACCTCGTTCTTCCCTCCCCGTTTGTGGGGATTTATATATGAATGGCACGGTCTAAAATGGTACTATCAATTATAACAGTGGTGATCGTGAGTGGATTAGTTGCTTTCTCGTCCAATCCAAAGCACGCCATGCCACGGCAGGTGAATACGAATGCGCAGCAATGACTAGTTCATGACCAAGCCACCGGTCAATAAAGTAATCATCGATAAGCAGACATTACAAACATTCATACCACATTAAACATGATTTGCACATATCAGTGTACAAAGAAATCATGCAAGGCACAGAATAACTTTTCAGGCTGTTGGTGTTGCTGGTTGCCACACGGCAGAAACAATCACCACCACAAGTCCAATGACGGCCGGGCCGCGGTGTAACACACCTCCTTGTAAGTCTCGCGGTGTTTCACAAATATTCAGCCCCATATACATGCACAAGTACCAACAACTCTCTCGTATATGTCTCTTCGTATTGCCAAAACAATGGTATACATAACAGAATCTGGGGCATACAATGTAGAACACTGGCGAGATTGACCGTGTTGCCATTTTGCACTGTGATTCTGTGACGGTGATCGAAATGACGTAAGTGCCTTTATCCTAAGGAATGGGCACTTTTTGGGTGTATGAAATACAGGAAATACATAAAATATTGACCCCAGGGGGGTTTTTTTGTGTTAAGCCCCCAAAGCTTTATAAAGAAAGATATAAAAACGAAAATTTTTATTAGGTTCATTTACTAAGGGTCACCGATTTTTTGAGATGTAAGCATGAATTCATGGGTGTGTTGGACTTAAAGCACAGTTTCACACAGATAAGGGTCCCAAATTTTTATCCCATGTGGGAAATTTTAAATTGACTCTTCTAAGCAGACATCGCGGTACCCGGGGAACGCAAAGTGTCATCTAACTGTCGCGGTTTGTGTGATGAGCCCCAAAAGACATGAGTCCACCATGGTCACCTGAAGTGACCAACATGCACCCAACCCCACCTTCCATGAAGTTACATCATCACGTAGCCCTTACGGCCGAACTTAACGGATGAAATATACTAAGGGTTCAAATTTTGGACAGCCAAAGGTCACATGATGGTCCAAGGTCTCATGAGGGTCACACTAACATGTAACCCCCCACATCTCCCCTCATCTCCACAACAAGTAACACATCCTAGCCTTTACGGAACTCTGACGGCATCATGCCATATTTAAGGGTTAAAATTGACCCACAGAACAACACACACAACACCCCTTTAACACACACACACCCCACAACCACACAGATACACACACAGCCACCGACCAGAGTAATCCCTATGTGCCGATGCAATTCTTGCAGCCGACACAAAACATGTCAACTAATATAGTATTTTTTTCTGTCGGTTTTTAGAACAACGTACATGCAGTGCAACTTGATGGGGCAATGTTGCTAAGTCTCATGTCTTTGGCCGGCGTGCTTACCCACTTAGACACAATTCTTGTCCACAAATGTAATATTGCATCTCACGCTTTATCACTCAATGCATAGATCGAGAAGAAAAAGGAAACGGACAACAGAGTGCAATGTACTGCTTTATGAATAGGTTACCAACGTACCAATGTTGACAAAAAAAGACCCTAAAGTAGTAAAAAAATAGGAATTTCACCCAATTTTATGGTTATCATCACCACTAAATTTGCCTAGTAGATATACTTGTCTTGTCTGAAGTTTGAAGTGACGCCGAGAGCGATTACCCACTGCCGTTCTTCGGTTGTAGTGCGCTTGTGTCTGAGTACGCGCGCGCGCTGAAAATCGGTACCATGTATACGCCCGCGCGTCGCTACGCTACTTCGAGCTGGGACAGAGAGTATAGGTGCGTGGCTCATGTGCTGAATTGATCGATCAATGCTTCAAGCAGAATTATGCAAAATGATGTTTCAAGGCATGTGGGCTGGTTATTCAGTATATATAACATCATGATGATGGCGAGTTGCGCGAGTTTCTCTAGAACAGGGGTTCTCAATAGGCGGCCCGGCGGGCCAAATCCGGCCAGCAAACCATCCATTGATTTTGGCCCTTAACTTGCTCTTAAATATTAAAGGGAAAAACATTAGAATTCAGGTGTATTTGGCCACTTTCAGACGTGTCGCATTTATCTGGCCCTTAGTAATCTAATGAGACCCCCGCTCTAGACGATAATCATGTTCAGTAAACACTGGTGTAAAAGTATTTCAACTCCGTTATAATGATTTAAAACCTCAAATGGTTTTTGAGATGGGCTATGACATTTGGGAAAGCTTAACCAATAGTGGCCCCAACGGGGGTGAGGAGTTGGGGAATTTCAATCTTGTCCCCTTATTTTTCCCAAGAACAAAAAAGATACATAAGTTTTGCCCCCCCCCATTCACTTTTCCTGATTCTCTTCCCCATCAAAAAAAAAGGTCATGGCACATCCCAGAGGCTACACTTATTCAGGGGGCGGGTTTAGTAGCAACAAAGCACTATCATTGGTTGCTTGCCTATCTAATATTACGATTACGCAATGGTTTCCACACGCGTGTAAACAGGCACGCAGCTAGTGGGCTGGTTCCTTTTGACTGTGGGGGTTATTTTTGTCCTTTTACTAAAGGCTTCAATCAGAAAGATTTTCGGTGATAAAACTATGAAAACTACATAAGATGAGAGTAAAAGTTAGATTTGTTGCTTTGCATACTAAGTAATATGTGTCATATGGATAGGCAGTTCAAATCATAGGGGCTGTCCCCCCAGACCCATTTTTAAGTGTGTTGAGTCTTGGGTTGCCGGAAAACCAAGGGCCGGATGGATTCAGGAATAATACAATTTTCCTGCTCGAGGACGCTTGCGGGGTAGGACCAACAAATTTTTCACTCGAGTTCGAAATTCTGACGAGAGGGGTTGGTGACCTACCATGGTGACACTGACACGACACCCCAACCCCAAAGCCGGTTCAAGTTATTCCAGTCATTATGCTCTGCAACAATCAACAAAAGGGGAGGGGGAGGGGCAACAAAATCAGACCTTCAAATGTACATTTGCCGACATTAACACCGATCTCGCCAACAAGTCATAAATTGTGCCAACAGAATTCTTTAAATGGGCGGTCATACACCCACACCCCTCTAGGGATGGCCCGAGTCCAATATATTTTTGTAGTTGAGCTTTTGGACTGGCCCAGACAGGCATAGCAACCAATCCTATCTTTTCTTCTCTAATGTTACTCACAATCATTGTTGGGTATGAAGGCTTTTACTGTGGAATATAGGCACAGGCATTTTCTTAATTTTTTAGGGGAAGCGGTTTAATAACCAATCTTAACTAACTCTTAGTAATTTAATTTATGTAGTACGAGGTGAAGTTTACGTCCGGCATGGTTCTTCACGATGGTGGCTCTCGGCATGGGGTGGAATAGAAGGCTTAATTAATAACAAAAAGGAGTAACAGGTAGTAAAAAAAAAGTTATCTAAGCGGTATGAGATTAAAATTTTAATCATGCCAAATAAAATGTGTTGGTTTTATGCACATTATAAGACAGAATAGGACGCCCAAATGTGTTCTATAAAACGGGGGGTAATGAGCTAACTTAATATATTTCCCTTACACTAGGAGTTGGCAGGCACACATTTTTACCCACGGTTTCCTACAGGGTATTTCCATAAATAAGGCACCCACTTTGTATGAACTGCTGTATTTTGGGCCCAAACTCAGTTAATTTTTGTTGAAAATTACGGTTAGAAATGGTCTCTTATTGAGAAAGTCCCTTCAAAATGGGGATAAACCAAAGACAGAAGTCAATAAGAGCAGAGAAGCAATCACCATATGGTTTAGGGGCAAAAAAAATGGACGTCGTACTCGTGTACACGGGGACAACCAAAATGCAAAATCATTTTGGACACCCAGCCCCAGAACCAGTCAAGTATATTTTTAGTGTATTTCAGAAGAATGATTCATAATGCAAGTCGTCATCCAATATGCTTATATTCAATTAAATCCTTTTTTAGAAGTAATTCGGAACTAATTTTTCAATCTTCACGTGGGGTACAACAAATGTTATTCTCCATTTTGGCAAGTGTGCTTTGACAGTGGTCACTGTTCTTTTGAAGTCTGAATCAGAGATTTCGAAATAGAATTTTGTGCGTCGTAGTTAGTAAAGTAATTTCAAAGTAGTAATGCTAGACCTAAAGAATTCACCTCAAATGCGTAATTCCAAAGTTTAGAGATGAATCGGAATTTTTGTTTTATGCAGTAACATCTCTATCAAGTAAAACGTGGCCTAGGATTGGATACAGTATAACAAATATTCCCGGATCCGGAAAATTATAAAAGGTGTGATATGAAGGACATCGATTTGAGATATTAGTCACACATATGGACAAGCATTATGATAGGCAAAAACCAATTTGTTTAAAATATTAAGGCGCCCTCCATCGGGCATCTCTGAGATCAGGCCTTTAATGTAGGATTAGAAGGGGAGAACCTCAAATAAGATAAAATTAAGGAAGTTCTCATAAATAACATATGATGAGATTAGCAAATTGGAAGAATTGTGATGTCACCAATGTAACCATTTGGGGACACCAAAAGTATCTGCAAAGCGCTTAATAAATGACCAATTTTCATAATTTTATATTTTGCTAATTTCTTTGAACAATTAAAAAAACTATGTAAAGGCCTATCAAGAAAAAACTAAAATCGCTCACTTGGAAGGGTAGGTAAGGGATTATAAATCAAAAGTCATGTCTCCTTATGCACGGATGTTGGGGACACAAAGCTTTACATGGAGAACAATTTTTTAGAGACTTATTGCCTACAAACCATCTCTTTTGAAGATTTCTGTTTGTATTTTCAAAATCAGTGTTGTGAGTTATCAATTATGCGCCTTGTACAAGCGCTTTTACCCCCACAATTCAAGGCTGTTAGTTTAGTTTATTACAATGATCATAAGGTACACATTTGCCTAAAAAGGGTGATCATTTCCTTTTTTCCCACAAATATTTTAATTGTATTCCTTGCTGTGGAAAATTTAACTTTTTATTTCTCTCATTGCAAGTTACAACTGGGCAAGTAATATCTTAAACTGAAGATGGAGACATCAGGTTGTATGTTCTCGTTATGGTGATGAGTCACTGAAAGGTGGTATTTGCTGGCGTCCCTGTATTTATGGAAATACCACATACTAAATGTATGTGATTATACGATCCTGATTTGGGCGGAGAGCTGTCTAAAAACAATATGGGTGCCATAATCAATATTTAGCAGTTGGCGTAGCCAGCGTTTTTTAGGGGGGGGCAAAGGGGGGGCACACATATTTGAGGGGGGCAAGATATATTAAAATTTTGTAGTATAGTTATGGCCTATGTAAAATCACTAATTTTTAAGGGGGGGGGGCAAGAGGGGGGGCCAGTATCCCACCAGGGGGGGCAGCTGCCCCACTTGCCCCCTCGCTGGCTACGCACTGAATTAGAAGTACTGCACCCAGGCTATAAGCTGTGTTATTAATACTAAGTAGTATTAAACCTTGTATGAGGAGTCGGTGCTATCCAATCAGACGAGTTCTTTCGTTAACCATTGAATATGGAGTATGAGGAGTCTAGTATAGGGGGATTCAAAAAATGATTGAATGAATGCTGTTAAAAAAGAGGAATATTTCGTATACTTCATAATTATCTATGTGAGCAATTGTTTTATCTTCAGCATATAAATTTCAAATGACTTGTGAATGAATATACTTTGAAAAACTATTTATTGTAATTAAGTACTTTTTTCAAATCAGTGATCACTAGATGTTACCCCTCAAGAATTAGATTAATCCCAATTCTCTATAATCAATTCCTGATCAATTAGTCTTGACCATGTTTTGACTGAGAAGAGAAAATGCTTTGACAAGGAGAGGAAAAGGCTGCTTTCTACCTGTTTTTTTTCCTGATTTGACAATTTAAGCAAATTTGATGAAAATAATTAAACTAAAAAATCATTGAATGCCTGTTAACAATGTCATGCAGACTATTAGAGTTTTCTATTGAGCATCCAGTATTTACCGGTGATATATTTCCCCGGGAAATAGTGTACGATAGCGGAGAAAGGGTCATTTCTACTGGAGCAAACATTCGGGAAAATAGCCAACTTCAGTGAACCAAGTGAAATTTGCGGGTATAGATCAAGCGTGAGTCAAGATCGCAGTGCATTGTGGATTGACCCCAGGAATGATAGCACAGTTCTGTATAAATAATTAATATTTATAGGTATATCTTTCCTTTACACTGTTGATTCACGATATTTCGCCCAAAATCTGACGTCCAGTTAAGTGAAATGCTTATTAGTTACTTCAGTGCCGAGCATTACGCTGTAGAACACAATGAGCACGGCATACTTTGATGGCACTTGCAATCGTTTCGGTGCTCCATGCATCAACCCGTGTTGTTGATCTAAATTGTAAGCCACGCCGTTGCTTCAGTGACCCAGCCAATTCTGGTTTCTAAACTGCATGCGCACTGATGCGGAACGGGGTCTTTTTCTATTGATGTGAGCCGGTATGTTCTCAGGTAAAATTCCTTCCAAAACAAGGATGGTTGCCAGAAAGATTTTCCCTGGTAAAAAGTAGCAAAATGCCAGAGAAGGTCATTTTCTATTAACCAGTTTTAATCCTTTTCCTGGTTCGATCCGGAAAATATTGCTCAATAGAAAAACGCCTTATGATAACCATCAGGCTACAGACAATCAGAGAACTTACCACCATTAAAATTAATACTTTCATAGCCTGGTATATCATCAAAAGCCTCTGTGGATTGTTGTGGTCCGTCATCAACCCTTTCTGGGCCATCTTCATCAGGATCAGAATCAGGGGCGTTATCCCACTGAAATCCAGGACCACTGTCATGGGGTTGACCTGGTTGCCAGGCTGCAAGTAAAAATAGAGAATAACCAACTATAATCGAATTAAATAAAGAATACTAAAGTTGATTCATCCAAGACCATTCCTCCTAGAGATTAACCGATCCAGGGTTTCCTCTGCCGATCCGACGGCCGATACTTTTTTTGTCGTATGGCCGCTACTTTTCTTTGTCGTATCGGCCGATCCTCCGATCCGATGGTTTGCCTCATATGTTAAAGATTCGACCAACCCTAATGAGTACTAGTAGGAGTTGCACTGGAGGTTCACCTTTTTAAAAAAACATAGGGCGGCCTATAGGAATTGGCGAAAATTGATTTAATTAATGAAATCCCTGTGCGGTCCACTTTGCCTACAAGTTCCTCCGATGAGTATTTTGGAGCTAAGGTTATCTTTTACTTACCAGAAGGCAAGGTGCGTCATAAGTAAAAGATAAAGTACCACAATCAATAAGCGGCATGTTTAAATACCCCGCCCACACCCCACAAACTCCCCTGTCTGAGTTCATCAGAATATCAAACCATAATGATCGTTTTAACTGAAGGAGAGATTCATTTATTATGGATTGCATTGCAAAATGATTGCGTTCAAGTTTTAATAAAATCCAAAACTTTTTGTTACAATTTATACGTACGACCGCTTATGTGCCGTCCATCCCAGTCAGGGCCCATCTACAATTATGCAATTATGCTGGACAAGTTGACAGATGCGAAGAACATGGTGGCGGTACGGCTCTATAGTACTATATAGTGTAAATTGCGGGTAATGGCGAAGAAACATATTGCAATTCTTGTTTTGCAAGAACAATTTACAAAACAATTGTATTCCCATCTTCATCATTTGTATTATTTTTATGATTTTCCCCAGTCATTTTTTTAACATTTGTCATGGTAAGTATACCCCCCTACCGCAGGTCCACAATCAATCTCAATGACGTAAATGGACTCCCACGGGGAAAACAAGTGTAGGACAGCTGCAGAGCATAGTGATTGCATGAGCGGAACATTTGTAACGATCGGCTCTCGCAAGGGCCTGAGAATATTCATTGACCTGATCCCCTTATTCTTTTTAGGATTCATATAATATGAGAGCATGGGTGATGAGTAGCAATGCGCCACATAGCCTTTGTAGACTAGCGTTATCCCAGGGGCATTATCTCTGTTCTATGCAAAATTGATATTCCATTTCTTAAACACAACGCGCGCTATGTTTGGCTCTCGTCGTGTTCAACAACTACGGCGGTTCGGAAAGAGTATGAGCTTGCATATTAGCCAGGCCTAATGACGTAGCATACTAGCATTGTGGGAAATGTGTTGGAGTGATAGTTCAGATCCCACAGAGCTAAAACTACCAGATCAAAAAAATTTTTGATTTTCTGAATCTCAGTGCCACCTAGTTGAAGGATGTTCTCGTATTTTAATCAAAATTTTTGACCTCTCTGATGCAAAAAGAAATCCATAAAAGAACCTATTGATTTGTAGTGATTTTTAGATTTAGTTTCATTGTAGATCTATGGCTGTTATTGTGTTAACGTTAGCCTCTCAGACTCTCACGCAGTATAGTATCAATTGAAATTAGAATTTTTGCAGTCGTGTCACAATACAATGTGGGAAAAATACTTTCCGTACCGCCTGTATATATAAATCAAAACAACTCATCTGCTGATCCCCTTCTTCTTTCAAGCACTACAATCAATGAGGAGAATGGAATGAATGATATGAAATGAGTAGCACCACGTGAGTTGGTAAACTATATATTAAATGTTATTTCTATGCAAATTAGTATGAGAATTCATTGCAATGGACAAACATCCATACAGAATTCTTGAAGATATGGCACCCGAAGCAGTGCGATGGCTCCAAACTCTTCCTGTTACTGCTGGGAACGTCAACTATTCCTCCAGATGGAAGATTAGAAAGATTCCAAAGGTCATTGTGCAATCCTGAAGCCCAAGAAAACCAGCAAATGACCCCAAGAGTTACAGACCCATCTCGCTACTATCTCAATCTATAAGTGCTGAGCGACTGATACTCGGCCAGATCAATGATATACGGTCGAGGCAAATCTGACCACACCCCACAATGGATTCTAAGAGGTAAATCAACAACACATCAGATAGCAAGACCTGTTAATGACACGAGACAGCATCAAGAAGAAGCAGAAGTTTGGAAGCAATCGGTGAGGTTGATCTTCATAGACCTAACTGCAGCGTACGAACAGGCTGCACCGACCCCCCCCCAGGTCTCTACCTCAAGCTACTCAAGGTCTTCCCTGATGCAGGCTTGTCCAGTTCATTATGCTGCTCATCCAAGACAAGATCTTTCGCCTGGAGAAATCAAATGGGCAACGCAGTAGAAAGCGCAAAACTTCGGAATGGTTTGTCCCACAAGTTCGGTCCTTGGCACCCAGTTCTTCAAAATCTACGTCTCAGATATGCAAAGGGAGATTGTTCGCGCCAGAGTACTCCTAAGCAGACGATACGACACTTGGAAAGCATGCTGTTCCCTTTGAGTCCTTAGAAACAGTGTTGCAGAAAGACCATATCACTGTAAGCCATTCTTCCACCGATGGAACTTGAAACTCAGCCAAACCCCAAGACCGTCAGCTCTGTGTTCCACCTTGCAAATCGATCGCAAAAAGAGAACTAAACCTCACTCTAGATGGAGGAAAAACTGTCACATGAACCAACCGAAGTACATTGGCGTCACAATGGACCGCAGCCTTACTTTTCAATCAACACACCAAGGAAGTCGCTGCCAAGACGCACTCTCGTGTCAACCTCCTCGAAGGCTCGAGAAACTGGATGGGGGCATTTTTGACACCTTACATACATCAAACTGTTGCCTTGGCATACTTCACCGCTGAATACGCTGCACCATATGGGAAGAGTTCACGCGACATTCACACAAAGATTGATGTCGTTCTGAATGATTCAAGAGACTTATTATTGGTTGCCTTTTGGCGACGCCTGTAGAATACCATCCAATTCTGTCTGGCATAGTTCTTGCAAACTTAGGAGGACCTTTAGACGAAAACATTTTTTCAAACTCCCCAAGAAAATGTGGCAACGCACACACACTGGTAGCTAAATTCCACCACCAACACCCTTGAGGATCAGCAGAATCCACGGAATCAAACTGTGCTAACCCACACAATCCATGCATCAATGCAAAACAGGGTCACACAGTATCCCGATCGACGTATTAATCCTGGATCTACAACATGACAGATGGTATAGAGCAATGGGTCATCCTACCAACGAATTTGAACCAAAGGCGGTTTGTGGAGCGAGACCACAATCTGGCAAGACCCAAGGCTTGTGTGACCTTGATCGGAAAATCACTGGGATCAACCTAACAGACATCAGAATGGCTTAGGTCGTACAAAGAACTTCATTCACAAGATCGGACGTAGAACCTTCACCAAACTGCCGACTGTGGAGAGCCCCAAACCATTAGCCACATCATAGATGATTGTGAGGTCTACAAGTCCCCAAGCGGGAAATTCCCAGGCCCCTGATCAACCTGGAGATGATTTGATTGAAACTATCGCTGCGGCTAAGACGGAATCTTCCTACTGTGATTTCTGGGGAAACTTGCTACACGATCCCAAAACGAACGATTGCCAGTCAGCACAGGTTTGACAAAAAACAAGTTAAAATTTAGTCTCGCTACGTATTTATTATGACCTGTTGATGAGTACAAAATTATAGCCACGGCAAAGTGAAACATACAAAACTAAACAAAAATACGTAACGACAACCAGTTAGAAAACGGGGAATATTTTTGCCGTATTTCTGGGACTCTGCTCAAGATTTGTAATGTTGCATTGAAGGCTTTGAAGCACAAAAAAGAGTACAAAACTATAAAGCAAGAGTCATTTTCTCAGTTACTTTATAACGAGATTTTTCGTGGGAAGGCAGTAGGTCATGTGCCTGTCATGCGTTGTAACTTAGACAGGACCATGTAACAGTTGCAGTATAGCTGTAAATACCTAAGTGGATGTCATTAGCCTACGTTTTCTCATGTAGGCTAAGAATTATGATAGCTAAATACATGTATTAAAATCAGTTTGAGCAACTCATGTTTTCCAACTTAAAAACTGGTAAAATATCCAATTATACTTTGTCCCTTTCTTTCATTCAATATATCGGTTGTGGATCGGCAAGCTCTGACATATTTTTGCCGATCCGATTTTTTGCCGATTTCGCAAAATCGGCCGCCGATCCGATGTCCGATACAAATATCGGTTAATCTCTAATTCCTCCAATGACATCACCCAGCTGTTCCAATTGGCTGGAAGAGGGGGAAGCTATTTACTGATGAAAATATCTATGGAGTAGAAGGGCCATAATAAAAATAGAATTTCATGGTTCTCAGCTTATGCGCTTGCTATATTCAAAGAATATAGGCTGTGGACTGCTCCATAAAAAAACTTCACATTTTACAAAGTAGGTATGAGACTAGCGCATCGTACACTGGAGGGGGGGATAAAAAGCTGTAATGATACAATCTAGTACACAAGATCATTACTGGTGCTTACCCGCATTTCTTAACATATTATATTTCAAAGTGGAGAAAGAAACACGCATCACATACTAGAACATAGGGAACAAATATTTAACATGGACATACACAACATGTCTAAGCGTGAACACCCTGGAAAAAATCCTGGACATCCACGCCTGGGCAGGGAATTGAACCCCGGACCTTTCGCACACAAGGCGAATGCTCTGGGCAGGGAATTGAAGCGTGGACCTTTCGCACACAAGGCGAATGCTCTAACCACTAAGCTACCCAGGCCGCCCTGATAAACGGGGCTATATATCCCCCCTCCAGTGTACGATGCGCTAGTCTCATACCTACTTTGTATTACTTGTATATTAGACTGGCGGGTAAGCATCAGAAATGATCTCGCATACTGGAGTGTCTTGTCCTGTGTGTATGTCTGTAGTACTGTATACCCGGATCGCTCAGCCATTACTACTTAGGCTATGTTAACAGCCCCGTTTATCAGGGCGGCCTGGGTAGCTTATTGGTTAGAGCATTCGCCTTGTGTGCGAAAGGTCCGGGGTTCAATTCCCTGCGCAGGCGTGGATGTCCAGGATTTTTTCCAGGGTGTTCACGCTTAGGCATGTTGTATATGTTCATGTTAAATATTTGTTCCCTATGTTCTAGTATGCGATGCGTGTTTCTTTCTCCACTTTGAAATATAATATGTTAAGAAATGCGGGTAAGCATCAATAATGATCTCGTGTACTAGATTGTATCGTTACAGCTATCTAACCCCCCTCCAGTGTACGATGCACTAGTCTCATACCTACTTTGTATTACTTGTATATTAGACTGGCGGGTAAGCATCAGAAATGATCTCGCATACTGGAATGTCTTGTCCTGTGTGTATGTCTGTACTGTATATCCGGATCGCTCAGCCATTACTACTTAGGCTATGTTAACAGCCCCGTTTATCAGGGCGGCCTGGGTAGCTTAGTGGTTAGAGCATTCGCCTTGTGTGCGAAAGGTCCGGGGTTCAATTTCCTGCCCAGGCGTGGATGTCCAGGATTTTTTCCAGGGTGTCCATGTTAAATATTTGTTCCCTATGTTCTAGTATGCGTTGCGTGTTTCTTTCTCCACTTTCACATTTTAGTTCCCGGTGGGCTCACTCAAACCTCCCATATTGGACCGACTGATCGTTACAAAATCGCTGGGAAAACGGGGGTCATTTTGAGGAAATGTTCGCGGACAAAATTGTCTGTGAAAGGGAAAAACGGGGTGTTTTGTTTTTATCGCCTAATGTCCGCGTGAATTAAAAAAAAAGGGGTTCTGGGGTTATAGGCCAACGCTTCCGGGTATCATTTTCCCGATCCCCAGGAAAGATCACCAAATAAATCCACAAGAAAAAACATATTCCGGGAATATATCTATTCGGGGTACTCATCCCGTGTTGCCTCTTCTTCCGTTCTGTATAGTGCTTAGCCGTAGACCCGTAGAACGATGCGCGGAAATTTAGAAGAGCCACGGGTTGCCTCTGAAACAGCCAGCTCGTTTAGCCTAAGTGGCTGTGTCCCTCTTTCACGCACGATGCACCATTGGAGCAAAGAGACGTGAAGCAGTCGTCGCGTAACTTGTTCGTGTGTGATGAAGGATTCAATTTCAACTGTGCTCTAAAATGGCCTCCTGATCATAAAGGGGATCCCGCGGCACAGTCAAAAAGATGGAGTGTGAGGAATGTTTTATTAGAATTCAAGGTCAAATTAACATGCGCATACTGTGACCATCCACCTGGAGTGCACATCCGAGTACAAGGACGTTTAGCATTTCTTTTTGGAAACTTAGTGTGACGCGAATTTCGTGCATGTGAATGAACAGTGACAGGAGTCTGGTTGTTGAATTCGGCAGTTTTGGGAAAAATCATGGTGAAAAGTAACCAGGGATTCGATGAAGCCCAAAGGATGAAGCTTATAAAACCAGAATTCATATAGATTGATAGGTAATAGGATGGCAATTAGAAAGCATTAATCGTCCTTCCCACCACACGCGATTGTTTGCATGTAGCACTTTGACAGTAATTACACAGGGACAGGGTGTCACAGAAATATTTGTATTTCATTTCAAACAAAAACCAGTTGTTTGTTATCCTAATTTATATACAAGGGGTACTCCTCTTAATTATGTTTGATGCCTTTTAATTGTGTGAAAACATGTTTTTATAAAAGCCTCATCCTTGAAAATGTTGAAAATAGGGGTTTAAATTTGCAAATGTGTCCCGGAATCTTAAAAATAGGGGGAAATTGCAAATGTGGCCTCGCTTGGAATCTTGAAATAGGTGTTTCAAAGATACCATTGTGTCCTTGTTTTGGAGTCAAAAAAAGGGGGTTTAAAAATTCATTATTCTCCTATGAAATTGATACGAGGAAAGGGGGTGGGGGTAATTGTACCTTTGGTAACCCCGGTCATGCACGTCCCCCCTGCCAGGGGAGTGAGCCCACCAGGGATTTTAGTGACACATACAAACATATCATACACACGGACACAGCACAACGGAATTGACAAGTAGTCCGCCAGCTATGATGGGGGCCCACAAAAAATACAGTGTTAAATCGAACGCATGTGTTGTCTGCCGTCGCGACAAATACATAAAACATACAGACACACGCACAAAATATTGGCAAAGTCAATGTGGCACTACTCAGAGACCATGGTATCCAAGTGTCATGAAAATAAGCAACATGTGAAACACCAAGCCAATTGATAAAATCAGACTATTTGGGGTCATGACCTTAAGATACCTTTCACCCACTCTTTCAGAGGTTAACTCATGGGGACCTACTATGGACCATCTACATGCAAGTGTCATTGAAAATGTGTGAATGTATGTTATGTGGAAAGGCATTCCCTCACAAGAACCAAATTATTCTAAGACTGAACTAATTATCTCATTGCCAATTCCATTCATAAGGATTAATTTTTCTTCGTTATCTGTTATCCAATATCTGGGCCGTCAAATTATTTACCGGTGTAGAAGCATTATAGTCCGTGTACTCATAGTCAGACTACAACAGTAAAGAACAGGACACTCGATTCAGTTGACTATTCAGCAACATTAAGTTTTGTTATTCCATTTCTTTTGCTGGTGTGATGTCAGCCATGTTTTGAAAATATGAATACCAGATGTTGGGCTACACGATGTTTCCACAAATACCCCGTCTTAGAACAGTTTTAACACCCTGTTATTTTAAAATCTTTTAGGTTTTTTTCTCTCTCTACCCATTGCCATTACAGCATCCATACTTGCAATGTTTATTTTTTTCGTTATCCAAAGTATATCTGGGCAGTCACACTATTTAATATGTTGAGTAACTAATCACATAAAACCACTCCTATGGCTGGGACCCTAACGCCAACGTTGTGACAAGTAGAGATTTGGCAGCCCCTTAAGAGTTTTATCATCTACATCCGCCAAATGCAATAGGCAATTCGTTATCTCTCAAATATGTAAGAACAGTGGTGTTCGAGGGATCCGTAAGGAATACGTGCTACCTTCTCCGATGTGGATGTAACAAGTTGCATTGTCTTTAGGCAGATGCAGAACCTCCAGAAATATTATATTCCACATAATATATATTCATTTCGATCACCCTGTATGACGACACCCCCAAGTGACGTTATACCCACAATCCTCTTCCTCTTTTAGTCTTACCCTCGACGAAACCATCCGGCAGGGGGCGGGACGGCCCGGGAATTCAAAACATCGGAGAAGGTAAGCAAGCCATTCTACGAGTCATTAGAACACCCCTGTTCTTACACTGACTCATTCAGAATATGCTTTACCTTCAATCCGATGTTGAGGTAACAATTGCATTACAACGCCAGCTTAGCACAGGGTACTAGGGGGCGGTGCAGGATGCAAAAGGTCACCACCTGGATTGCTGATCGAAATGAGTATGAAAGAATGCCAAGCAATTTCAGAAGGAAGAAGCAGCGCAAGGTCAGGCACACATACAAAATAGCATGAAAACCTAAGCGCACCCTTACTAAGAGAATAATTTGCTGCGCCCCCTGAAAGAGTGGCTCCTGCAAAAAGCTGCGCCAGATTAGCGACGTAACATGCGGAGACGTCAAACGAAACCAGAACCCCTCGTGCACAAAACACATGGCGCATACGGAGAGGTAATCCCACGTATGAGGGTCTACAAGGCTACAGAGCAGCTCGAGCCATTAGACCCATTCGCCACCCTTGGCCCGCGACGGGCCGACCAAGAGGAGGGGCACCGCAGGTGAGCGGAGATGAGGGACGGAAGAAAAGAGCCCAAATCCTCAGTCCCTCGACGGCATCTCAGTACTCTCGAGAAAACCCCACAGATAGGACCAGGAAGACCTGAGATCATCAATCTGTTACCTAAGGCCTAAAAAAAAAATTGTTTGATTGGCGTAACCGGACACTCATATTTTTACCGCCGAGCCCTAAATATTTTTTTGTGTGTGTGCAAAACAAAAGTTTTAAAAACACGTAAAAACAAATATTTCATTTAGTATCGCAGATATGATGCCTCCAAAATGACAAATAAAAAAGATGTTGCTTGTGACGGAAAAAAGTGAAGATGTGCCATTTTGTTTTTGTTATGGTGTCAATATTTGGTGTTCTGGTATGTGAAAAAAAAAAAAAAAAAAGTCCGACCTACCTACCTATTTTTTTTTTCTATGTTATTTTACGCCCAATCAAACAATTATTTTTTGTAGGCCTAATGCAAGCAGCCCACCATATCCCACTCCACTTGAGCCCAAGGGCAAGGACGTGCGAGGACGGAAAAGAGGAGGAATCTAGCGATGGCCGACATAAGCTCACTCCGATTCAACATCTCTAGTTCGAAGCCTACCCTGGGGGGTAAAGATTTCAGGAAGTACAGCAACCCTCAAGTGTATCAAGGAATCTACACCAGAATGGAAAAAGGCCCACACCAGAAGATTGAACCCATCTGGGGCAATATCCAATAGTCATACGATGCCTATTCATCATGAAATGAAAAAAAAAAAGCATCAGAAGGACTACTCGAAGTCGCCCTGAGACGTACCACCTCAAACGAATGATCAGTAACGTTTCTTGTGAAAGGGTGCTGACAAATAATTCTCAGCACAAAATGTTGGAGAGAATACACGATCAACAGTACCAGCTCCAACATTTACTCCAAAGGCCTACCTAAACAAGTGGTTGAGGTGGCCAGCGAAGTTAGAGAATATAACAGATTTCGAAAACTATAAAGTTAGTTTAAGGAAATATCGCCGAGTAAAAGGGCAGAAAAATTGGCACAGAATGCCTTAGCCCCCAACAGCATTCCCCTATCATTACGAATGATCAGGGGGACGCAAACGTGCGGCGAATGGGGAAATCAAATTAGGCATGACAAGGAGGAAAACCCCTAAAGTGGGATAAAGATCCCAGCTGGACCTCCCGAGCAAAACATTTATACATATCTGCCAAAGTGCCAAATAGCATTTGATGCCAAGGGCTAAAAGAGTAATCCCATTTGGCCCGTAGGCAAACTCATAATATCCTAGCAGGCTGGAACATCACAGAATAAGGAATTACTGTGAAAAAACACAGCCCAGGGACACCAAAAGATTCTCTCACTTTTAAAAAGGGCTGAGAGGATTTGTAATAAGTCCAGTCTGTCAGCTACGATGCCAGACAAGAGTGGGGAGTGGAACTATTACATATATATAAACAGTGAAAGGTATATGATAAAATAAGAGTCTATCCCACCATGTACAGAAACTCTGCATCTGCGTGAAGGACTAAGTATCAATAAGAAAAGAGACGGTAAAATAATATAATATAAAAGTATAGTATATCACAACCTCCCTGATTCAGAACAAACCAAATCCAGACATGATAGATTGGAGTGATACCCCCTTTCAACAATTAATTAATTGAAAGAACCAAGTGATATAAAAATATAATTCCATGTCATTTGAGAATGCAAAGACTCATTATCGATCCAATCAATCCATCACCATGCAGCGAGATTTGAGAGGTGTGCACCTGTATCCAAAAAATAAAGCAAAACAAAACCCGCCGACGGGCGGACGGTTGATGAAGTGCTATAACGGAGCTGAGTGTCCTGCTTGCCGTGAGAAGAAAAGACCCCCGCGTGCCACACAAGCTTAGTAGAGATTAAAAGTCGACCGCAACCTGGACAACGTCCGAAATTTAGAAATATTCAGGGGCGGTGTTGTAGACTTGGCGAGTCTTCCGACACACAGAACTTAAGCCAAAAAAGACGAAAAAAAAGTAATCGTCTAACATTTCATCTAGGGGTATCCATCGCCAAGAGGGCGAGGAGAAAGCGGGATACCCGAAACCTTGATCCAAAGCGATCCGAAGCGTTAATACAGCATAAATTACGGCGGAATCCGACACACATTAGGCTACTGACGAAAAATTAATCGCCAATCGATATCATCAACGGTTTCATCGCCAAAAAGGAAAGGGCGAGCGAATATCTGAATTCGAATCAAAGCGATCGAAGTGATGAATACAAGTGTAAAAACGTGAGGAACGGCAAAGAAACAGCTCCATTACCGGAAAAAATACTGACTACATATGTCGTGAAATGCCGGCGAAAGGCACACACCGGCATTTATTGCTCAAAAGAATTGAATCCAAAGCGCATCGATATGAATTCAAAACCAGAGACCATAGTTGATTCAAATTGTAGTCATACCAAAAGGATTCGAACCAAAGGAATCAGCCGGAAGTAGCAGTAGCAGGTTAAGACCCGTACGCACGCCCCGGGAAGCAGGGGAGGGGGAGAGACATAAATCCCAAACCCACAGTGGCCACAAACCAATCGAGCTGGCTCAAAAGCATCGGCTGGCGTTGTATTGTATTAAAAACACCGCATCCAAAATCGGACCCAGGAGGGGTCTGAGCACGGAAGACAATAAACGATGCGGGACTATCTAAGAGGATGCAAACGCCTAATAAAGATGAAGCCGCCGAAGACCGGGATTAGGATGAAGCGAGTCAACACAAGAAGAGACAAATAAAGGAACGTTGAATCCAAAAAAGGAAGGCCATTTATAAAAAGATTATGACGCCCACCCCCCCCCAAACCCCATGGAAGCTACGGGAGCCTTGCCTACCGCAGTGAAGGCGGAAAAGCTGTTACCCCGAGCATCCCGTTGTGGTAGGAATACCCCAACGCATGCTGTCACGAGGCGCGCGTGCGCGGCAAGCGCCGACCAAAGGCGCAGAGGACGACTCCCAGAGGGGGGTGCACAGTCCCGGCGAGTGGGTTCCGTTCCCGCACGAATCCATCACACTATAGGATGTCCTTGGGTAAAAAAAAGCGACACGGCTCTTAACACAGGCATTTTGTATCCATCGGGTAGATGAAACGATGTCCATCGCCCGAACCCGGAAGGATTGAGGCGATAAGGGCGACAAGACCTACCCACAGCGGCCCCGAACAAACTACCCGCAAGAACAGAATACAGATTTAGTAGCCAAAAAAGCACCGTGGATGGTACCCGGGCATTATATGTATGCCAACATATTATTATTAAAAGGCAAAGTACATGAACAGACATGTACACCGTTAATAAAAATACAAACATACCACGGGGTGCCGCTGAAGTAAGTAGTCACACGCAACCCCCGCATACACCCGCGCCTCCGAAAAACAGTACAGCGGACAAACGAGGGTTTGTATACTGCAAGAATAACCAAGACAATCTTCCACAAAAATTGTCACCGTACAGCATACTCCCCAGCCGATGACCAATTGTCAACGGTACTGGAGGTGGAGGTAAGCAGGGTGTCAGTATACCGTTGATGACAGATGACAGCGAGGTAACACCGACATCAACCGGTTAAGATGATCAAAACCCCGGAGTTGAGACCATGACGACACGTATAGCATATGACGCTAAGCCAACCCTAGGGGAGGGCAGACCAAACCTAGTTGGCCAAACGCCCCAGGCGCCACGGCTACTAACGGCATGCGCCGTGCGCACCCCCCTTTTCCCGCCAAGCAAGCCAAGGGCGCGGCTTCACGGCCATGCAAGGGATGGTATACTGCGCGGCCATGATGCCGCGACTGGATCCCCAACAAGGGGCGAGCCTACAGAGTCAGTGCCCCTTCACAGAACCCGTTGATCCCAAAAGAATAGGTATTCAACTACCTGTGTATAGGCATTGTCTCGCGTATCGATTTCGTAATCCTGCGATGAATGGTCTTGTTATCATAAATCCACTGAGAGGATTTAGCCAGGAAACCTACATCACAAAAGGGATAAACAAAATGCTACCTGCCTCAGCCGAAATCCCTCTGCAGGGACCGAGGCCATCAGGGTGGAGACCAGCGTAGTAAAAGGCCAACAACTCACCGTACAGAACGGACAAGCGTAGGGCAACTCGACGCAAATCTCTCGAACCTTACAACCTCGTGATAAATTGGTCCGTTTGTAACATGAATTTCTACAGAGAAAATGAGCAACGGCCCCTCAACACCAAGGGTTCGATCGAGAGAAAATCATCCACCGCTAAAATCCCCAAAGGGATTTAGGCCCCCGGGGGGTGACCAGCAAAGCAGGGCCCGGCCGACTAGAGGCTGGCCAGCCCAGTCTCGATGAAAAAGCCAAAACACTCCTGCCACCAGAACTCCCCGCGGGAGCGGCGGACAAGAGCGACGGCGAAATGAGTGGAGGCCAGCGTAATTGAGCCAGGATAATAGCCCGAGAAACAGGCAAAGCGTGGCCCAACATCGCTGAAGAAAAACACCGTCCAAGCAGACATTGATTCCCATGAAGGGAGGGATGAAAGCCGAGAGATTCGCTCCGGGTCAAAGCGCCTGTGTTAAGCCGACATCACCCTGTGAGGATGAGGCGAAAGGCATCTGAGGACCAGCGTATAGTAAAAACCCGTAAAACGCCCTATAGAAGAGAGGAAGATAGGGCCCGACATCGCCGGGTGGTTTCGCTGAGGCCACGGGGGTGGGTGCTTGCAGCGGGAAAAACCGCGCTCGAGTCCTAGACGGCTGGGCCCCGAGGGGCAGCGCCGCCGTCTAGCTGGACCCATTGAAGGGACAACCCACATTAGGTGGGACGGTGGACCACCCATGGCGGTTGATCTCAGTAATCGGTAGGGTACCGGAAACGGTGACAACACGCATATAGTATCCAGCCAGTCCGCGCACCATGGGGGGCACGGGCGACTGACACGACATCGGGGCGGGTGCGAACCCTCTAACGGCGGTGTGGTGAACCCCCGCGTACAGCAGCGGCGGAAACTCCCCTGTAACAGCGATGGGGGGTACTATAGCGGGTGGTGTGGTAATGTGATCGGGGGGTACCGAAGAAGGCTACCACGCGCCCAGTAAATCAGTCAAACGCCACCCCAGAGGCGGCGGCGCGACTGACAAGACACCAGGCCCAAAGCATGGGTAACGGCGGGTTAACCTCAGCTTACATGCCAGCGGAGCAGCTCCCGCTCATTACCGGTCAAGATCCCTACAATGTCCAAGTTTACTGAAGGGACGAAAACCCAAGGATACCCCGGTCCAACTCCGAGCAAAACCAGGTGGATTAACAAGAGACCGAATACGCACGGCCCGCACCTTTCAGCGGAAAAACCAGCGGGGGTTATCAGCGTGTGGGTGTGGGTTTTTCGACAGCCACGTACAGCCCGGGCACTCCTATAAGGCGAAACAAACGGGCCTGAGACGCACCAAAGCGGGGGTACCCGAATACAAATTTACGAAGTCTAGATAGAAAATTCATATAAAAGCATTTCCAAACAATACTACAACTCCTTTAATCAAAGGCCCAAATACCTCGTCGACATTACGGGTCTGCAAAACAAAAGCATTATGGGAACACTAGGAAGTAAACCCACAAGTGTACGCTCATTGTGTTGAAGGAATATGATCGTTGATAAATTATTAAAATGTAAAAAAATGGGGCCCATTTTGACACGAGAATGAAAAACGTGGCCAGCCCGTTTCCAAATACAATTCGCACAAGCATTGTATCACCCACAACTATACACGTTGAAAATACTATAAACATATATCTGATAGTTAGTATAGTGGGGAAAAAAAGGACGCTATCGATATGAACGTGCAACAGCGCCCCCACGTACGCTAGTATGCCTATGGGTGTGAAATTTTATGCGGGTATGTGTGTTGACAAACTCGACGCGAAGTCATGTATAAAGGACTTACGAATACCGACTTAGCCAAACGAAAAATGACAAAAACTTACAGGCCCAGGGGGACGTTCGTATATAAATGACATGTTAACAGATTTCACCAAGGTTAGGACACCACACTAGTGTAGTAAAAGTGACCAAAAATTCGTAAAATATGGGAGCCTAAAACATAACGTAATGATTCTTGTCGAAACCCAAGAAGCAAAGAGGAAGAGGATTGGGGTATGACGTCACCTTGGGGGGGGTTAGTCTACGGGTGAATTCGAAATGAATAGATATTATGTGGGAATATATATTATGGGAGGTTCTGCATATGACTAAAGACAATGCAATGTTAATCAACATGGATTGAAGGTAAGCCAGGATTGCCTGTTTAGAGTCAGGAAAATCCCCAGAACAGTATACTGGTTTTCTTAAAAATTTGGTTCTTATGGAGGTCACCTGTGGAAACAACAAGCAATTATGTTTAGGGTAAAGGGGGATGGCCCCGATTTAAGGATTATGAATTAGTTTTAATCTTGATAGATTGGCACATTCACTCCAGAAACCCAATCGTAAAGTTCGCGCCGTTTTCAAACCCGTTTAATGAGGAGCTAAAAAAACGTTGATTTTGAAACCCATAGAGTTAGTACTGTTGTAAAAAGAATATTGGAGTCTGCCCAAATGGGTAACAGTTCGGTTCAATACTGCCAAACAAACATCCTTGGATCTCTAAGATTTCACAGGGTAAATGAGGAACAATATTAGCTTTCTTCTGATACCAAAATGTTGACCAATTCCGGTTTAAAATCGGGGGATTTCTGGGGACGAGGGGGGCTAATAGCGATGGGCCATGGACATGTAACCTTTTGGTGTCAACATTTTAACAAAGACAAAAGCACACACACCACACAACAACACCACTCATAAAAGCAATCCCAATGTGGCCTCTTGCAGATGATACACAAAAATATATTCAGTTAAATAACCACCATATCTTTGATGTTTAAAATGCACTTTAACAATGATATTATGAATGTTTTAATTTACTTCTCTGATGTGATCAATAGTTGTAATTCTAATTATTTTCGTGAGTACCGGACGGGGGAAAGGGGAAAAGTGACCCCTCGGCATCGAAAAAAGCGAGACGATATGGAACCAAAAAAATATGTATCTCTACTGCGAGATTGTCAACCAATTTCAGCCAAAATTGGGCAAAAATACATGTAAATTTGCCAATTTCCGCGTGCTACGTGTGCATTTCGTCAAGGATAAAGTAATTGAGATCACAATTTTTTCCACTTCTGACGGGACGTACACCACTGATTCGTGTTGTCATTTACTATCATCTCATCTCTTTAAATGGACTCCCATGTATTTGGCACCATTGTTTATCCAAGCTTTTAACACCGACCAACAGAATTCACAGACGTAAAGTCCCCGTTAGTATCCTCTTTCATGACTTCAAGGACTTCTTGAATCTGTCAAATGCTAGCAAGTAATCAAATGATCAATAAAAATAAAAATACATGGAGAGTTTATCAACAAACAGGTTTCACAACACACCATTTTAGAAGTGATAAAACCTTTACGTGCAGGGTTAGGCTTTTGCATCTGCCTTAACATCAGACAGTTACCTGGCTTTTGTGATTACCTACACCCCCCACCAACAACTCTACAACATAACTCAATTGAACAAACTCCCTCTATAATCACCCAAAAATGACCCTAAAAACCTAAAAACATAAACGCATTGCTGAACTCATCCCCCGCATCCACAAAAATAACTATAAAAACAACTCATCAAAAACTCCATAACTCACCCAAAAAAATAAACATAACTTATCAATGAATGCCTTAACTTAACATACCAAAAAAATACGAAATCAAAAACATCACTCATTGATCAACTCAATCCATAACTAACAAAAAATAACTCTAAGAAGGTCAGGGACCAAAAGTCAAAGGTCGGGGGTCAGGAGCAAGGAAATGTCCGGATAAGCAAACAAAGGGCACGATTTCACGATTTACCTGGCTTTCTAGCCATGGGATAAGCTTTTTTTAAAATACTATAAGGTTTTCAAAAAGTAGATATACTCAGCAAAGCCCTCCCCAAGACAAAGGGATCCTTTAAGTTTCACGGTTGGGTGATGTCCACAGGTATGCAGAGATAAGATTCCAGACACATAACACAGGGGTCAGATCATATAATTATATAGAGAGCCAGCCAAATTTATTTACGTTGAACTAGGACTGTCCTACAGCCGGGGTTGCATTAGGTGGGGGTTGCTTGTTCCTGGGAGATGGATAGGCTGGACTTATTGACCACTTGAAACTTCGGCATTGTTATATGGAGGTGGTGGGTGCCCCTGTTGATGGTGGCGGGTACCCCTGTTGAGGTGGCGGGTACCCCGTTGAGTGGCGGGTACCCCTGTTGAGGTGGCGGGTACCCCTGGCCTGAGTGCCGGGATGGACATACATAAGTCTTATCAACAAATCATTATCATTAATTTAACAATATCATTGCAAAAGAGATTTAATGTGTTTTTATTTTGGGGGGAGGCAAGCTTACAACAGATGAGTCGCCCAAAAGGACAGCGCCGGATCATGGAAGAAGGCGCCCTCTATAGTTTTCATGAAGAAACGGATTGGAACTTGAATGTTGCATAATAAAGCGACATGCTCAAAGGTTTACCTTTTGAGGTTTTCAAAAAAATCTCACTGTACAATAACCAATTCCAACAAAAGTCGGTTTTAGATAAAAGTTATAATACAGGCTTCAATGGGTAATTAAAATTCATCGTATTTTTGACGCTTTTCACCCAAGAACCACAATGCAGCGTTGCAAGGCTGTAGCGCTAATTATTAACAAATATATGTGAAGTGGCGTTCTGAGTCTTGGGGTGGATGGAAAGACCTCATTTTGCATTTTTGTTTTTCTTGGGGGAACGGAACACTAAATGGAATTGCCAAAAACAACAATGAACTTTTTACATACAAAACCATACCATTTCACTAGGTAGGGCATGCTAATTTACCAAGGGCTCTGTTCAGTAACCTTGAATGAGGCAGATGTTTAAAACAGCTGACCATGGCACGTCCTGGTACCATAAAATCATACTAAAAATACAGGGGATGTATTTGCTCCAATACAAATGGGTGAATGAAAGCTATTGAACTGACGCCATGGAAGGATTATAGTATAGGTAGTTAACTTGCTCATGCTATAAATGTGTCGGTCATGGGCCATTGTGTTGATTACAAGGCTGTGGTGTGAAGACGGTTATTATAATCAGCATCTTAGGCAGCTTAAGCTAATAGTATTTGGGTTGGATTGTTATAAAGGGCTGCCCACAGATAGCCGCTTTGAGCTTATGAAGGACAAAGGCTATCTATAGGCATCACTTACAACGCTCCAGGAAGAAGGGCAGCTAGGCAAACATTTTCCTGTTTCTTCGTATAAGTAACCAATGGTCATTGAAATGGAGGCATGCTCAAGCTTTGCTTTTTCAGAGAGCATGCCACTGAAGTTCCAGGGACTTTTCTCATTTTTTTTGATAAAAGGTATTTTGGTAGGATTAAAAAAAAACACCTGCGTACCATGATTAAACTAGTTGTCAAACACCAACTCAAAATTGATGGGTGGAATATAACTATTATGAGTATAGAGGGCCTCCTTTCCTCTCCTACCGGCGATGTCCTTTCTTGAAGTAACCGTATTAGGTAACAGAGTGGACATGTCTACTCTACAATAAGTACCCCTCCCCAAAGGTCCTATGTAGTTGACCAGTAGGTGGAGAAGAAAAGACTGGTGTGAAGGACTACCAGAGTAGACATGCAGCTACCTATTTTCTCTGCAGAGAAATTTGAGAGTATTTTATAAATTCACAGGGCTACGAGCAGAAAGAAAGAAAATATGAAAATACACTTTACAGCCATTAACAATTGACCACTTAGCCTTTCATCAAGCTGTTGGCCGCGTTGCGGCTTTATTTTTCATTTGCCACAGGTCCCTGTCAAGATGCTATAGGCCTCTCACAGGGATCTCCGCGCATCGCCCTTTCTGCATATATTTGTGTGTTTTTGTTTTCTTTAGTTTTCGGTAACATCTTCCTTAAAGACACATCAGTGATTGAAAAATATGTGAAATGGTGCAGGAATAGGCTTCAAAGTGAAGGATACGGTGTAGGAATCTCATAAGTTACCTTTTCCAGCTGTAGAATTGAAAGAAAAAGGAAGAAAAACGGCAGTGTTCCAAGATCGATTATCATTCAATTAGTGTTGTAGTAAGTGTCCGTTCGGACAGAATGACTAAATCTCGATTCTGTCCTTATTAGGTTGCTTCTGGTATTATCATTGCAGGGTATGTTAGATTACTGTACTGGTTACGTACATGCTAAAATGTTTGCATTTTTGGATTTTCGATTTGTGATTTAGCAAATCACTGTGATAGTGTCTTTAAAGTGGACAGGAGGAGATTTTTTTAGGATATGGAATTTCGCCCAAATTTCATGGATCAGGTAGACCACCTACTGAGAAACGTTTCCAAGGTTTATTGGACAAAACAGGTTGCAAAAGCAAACCGCAAACCTTGTTTGGAACAATGCCTTCTATCGTATTCGTTCCCCATAGAAAACACGCTTTGCTTTGATGTCGTGCACGACAGAAACTACTAAAAATCATCATCAAATTACATAAAGACGGCGTTTATGCTATTCACTTCAGGTGTGATCTATACCTTGTAAGCATTCCAATATGTAAAAAAAACGGCGGGTTGAGAAAAATTGGGGGGCGCTTTTCCTGGAAATCTCCTCATGTCTGTTTACTATCCTGGGCAAAGTGACATCCAATGTAATTGGAGCTGGCCCTTGAGCCAAATGTAATACTATCCTCTAGCGGCATT
Source organism: Ophioderma brevispina (assembly GCA_023653785.1). Lineage (NCBI taxonomy): Eukaryota > Metazoa > Echinodermata > Ophiuroidea > Amphilepidida > Ophiodermatidae > Ophioderma > Ophioderma brevispina. The sequence goes on along the minus strand of JAMKCH010000540.1, from coordinate 2,697 downwards.
GTTTTATGTTACTTCGGGCGGACATTGTAGTAAAGAAAGGTTCGGCTGATAGATAATACTGGCACTAGCAATTAATTGGTAGGTACATTCCGCCATATATGGCGACCAATACTTTGTTTCCACACAGAACTATCGCTATTTGCGCAAGGATGCCTCCTCTGCTTCGGCCGAGGGCTTCGGCTTACCTGGGTTATATAGCCCGACTGTTGCGGTGGCGGTGGAAAGCTCATTGTAGATGGCTGGTCGTCAGAAGTCTGGTGGTGAAATTAAGAATTGGTTAAGAAGGTTGAAATTATATATTTTTCTTTGGTTACACACTAAGTTCCCTCAACTCATGCTAGGCAGTAATGCAACCACAGGTGAATGACCCATGGGCATATGTAAAAGTTTTGAAGGTTTGGACATGGTGTATCGGTAAGTGACCTTTTTCGACACTTTGAATTCGGAACCTTAACGAAAAAGCTACATTGTTTAGTGGTTTATTCCAGTAAGGTTTCCAATTCATAAGTGTGTCACCTATAAAAAAAAGTTGGGCCACCTTACGGAAACACCACATTTGGACTTTAAAGACCTTTTAATAAGTGCAACAAGAGATTATACATATCAGGTGTCCCTAAAACATTGAAAGCCCATGTTTGTACTAAAAGCTTTCCATCTCAAATAACCCCATGTGAAAAGAGCGAGTTTTCAAGTGATAGGCACATTAAATACTGTGTTGTTCCTAATAAACCCCCTGCTCTAATAAACGCCCCCCCCACCTATGACTTTTGATACAACAATTCAAGAAATGAGTTAAGCTTACCTAAACACATGATGTAATGGCCGGACTGGCGTAATCCGGATCATAATCGCTGTTGTTCACATTTGTTTTTAAGTTGAATTAGTATGGTAACTTTGACCTAGGGAGGTGCTAAAACAGCGTCCCCCTGCTAGTTCGTTAGTAGTATTGGTAATCAGCGCAAATAAAGCGTTGGTACGGTGATTTTTGCGGATTTGTGACTTTCCATTTTTTACTGTATAACGCCCTCCCGTTTGAAAACTGCCAACCGCCCGGGCGTTTATTAGGACAATACGTATGAGTTCACAAAAAGACATCAGCCTGGGAGCTTGCAGACATTGTACCACATAATTGTTCAAGATGCCCTCATGTTCCTTTATATACAATGAAAATTTTGTATACATATTGCATAGTGTAACGGGACACTATTTTGGATTTGTGTACTAAACTAGTCTAGGCCTGAGCTAGGCTAGGCTTGCACTACTTTGATTGTTCTTGATGGTGCTGCATTTTGGAACTTCTAGGGATGATTCAGATTGTTGAGATCATGGTTATAGTCAAGACGCTGCGATGATTTGGTTTGATTATTTTTGAAGGAAATATGCCAAATTCTTGTCATGTAATTTAGTAGTTCGCCAATTGTTTACGGTTTAGATTGCCAAAATTCTTTGATCTTTTTGTGCACAGTTTACTGTTCCGTGTTTCGCTATATTACCCATATTTTGTACTCCAAGGTTGATATATTGTATTCCAGACGGTCAAGATTGAAGTTGAGAAACCATTAGACAAACAAGTATGTAATTCCTATGCACAAGTCAGATAATGTCGAAAATAGCAGTTTTTAAATAGAGTTTGGAAGTGTTGATTTACTCACAAAAGCCACCATTTTCTGCTTTTGCAAGTTCGTGAGTAGCGTTTAGAAAATTGTTGGATTCTCAAAAATGTCGTAATTTTCGTAAATGTGGGATTATTTGGAAAGTAAAATACATGGAATGTTGTAAATTTGATGTAAGATGCGAATAAATGTAACATTTGTTGTATTTGTGAAGGTTTTTAAGAATAAACTGTAGGAATGTAGAAATCCCTAAAATTGTAGCTTGTATTTTCACGTCTAGGGGGAAACCACTTTGTTTTCTTTTGATCGATCGATGATTACTAAATTACATAATATTTCCACTGTATATGCTCAGCCAATGAGAGCTGTGGATTCGTAAACTTCAAGAACTTCAGCCAAATCCAGTTAAAGCAGGGTGTATTCGATCTGTTTTTGATCTTACTTCTGGGGTGGTTTTGTTTGTAGATAAAAAGCGACTCAGTAGGGGTTGGGCAGACACAAGGGTACACAACTCAGGCCAACCAGAAGCCGGCCGCAGGGAGGAGAAACTGCTAAATAATTCCCAAAATAACCTGAACCCAAAAGTCAGGATAGGGATGACTCAGGAGCTAGAGGCCAAGCTCTAGTTGACCGGTGTCTCTTCCTAAATCAAATCTGGCTAAAAATTAGTTGCTGTGATGAATGGTTGTAGCAGGGAAAAATATAGGCCTACAATATAATTGGGTTCGTGAGATTTTAATATGGATTACCACCATGAAGCAGGATAAAAACTGGAGCCAGAAAAATTGGGTTCATAACTGATCAATTGATTGCATATCAATTAATCATTGGTGATTGATTGTATGCTAAAATGGGAAGGCAATAAATTAATTGTATAAGGGGCCCGTTTCACAGTAATTGCTTAGGGTTGTTTCGCCAAGGCTTGTCGAAATATTGTGAGACATGCATTGCATGCCTTGCTGTCGACAAGCATGGACTGATTGGTCGATAAAAATCTAGTTATTAAATTACCTTACATAAGCCTTTAAACATCGACCGATATTAGCGATGTCCTCACAATTTTCTATTTTTTTCAGCTATCTTT
>JAMKCH010000539.1:0-40001 GCA_023653785.1 Ophioderma brevispina | reverse complement strand
TGAAAGTGAATATCAAAATCAAAGAGTGGTAAAATGACTCTTGGTACCTCACAAATACAGATAATTGCTAATTGTTTATGGCCCTCCCTCTCCAAGCAAGCAATTGCGGTTTTGGGCCATTAGGAATTCATGTTGCATAACTCTTTGCCACTCAGACACTGGATTTTCCTGCTAACCTTTTATTCCTGTGTGACTATTACTTGGAGGCAGAAAAAATGTAAAGACACATAGCGTGAATTTCTCTCATTATTGCCCATGCTGCTCAGGCACGGCTTTTGAATTATCCATAGGCAAGCTCCGTATTAAACACGAATCACTCTGTTCAATAATTCCAGCCGAATACCCAAAACATCATCAAACTTTCATGGACTCTCAGTAATCGCAGCGCAAGATTTGTAGCATAGATGAAACCGCTTTCACCCATGTGTTATATTTTAGTTGTAAGTTTTACAATGAGATCTGTCTCAGTATAAATACATGTCACCAATACTAGAAAATAATTTTATAAAAAGTTGCCATGTGAGAAGTCTAACACCTGCCACAAAAGTAAAACCTGTGGAAATAAGGCTTGTTGTGAATTGGTAACAAAATTTAATGGTGCAAAAATAAGTGGATCACACAGTACCTAGCTAGCCGGGTGATATTTGTGCCTGGAGGCTTTATGAACACGTAGCAAGCCTCATGTGACTTGAATTCAACACTTCATCAAACCAACCAAAAGAAAATGTTAAAATCATGTATTTTCCATTGAATCAGGTAGACGTCTAGGGAAAAATGATAAAGTACATGCAGATGTTCCTAACAGCTTATCAGTGGCCTTTGAAATATATCTTGCAGATTAGGATTGAGAGTGAATGGAATCAGTGGATAAAACTGTTATTTAATCAATGCAACGTACATTCAATTGCAAAATGTGTGTGTGTGTGTTTGTTTGTGTATGTGTGTTTTTATCTGTGTGTGTGTGCTTGTTTGTGGGTATGTGCATGCATGCATGCATACATGCATGCATTTACCTAGGGATGTGTGGTTTTAAAGGCACTACCAGTGATTTGCTACATCTGAAAATAAAAAAAATCATCAAAAATTGGATTTTTGCATGTCTGTAACAAGTACATGTATTCTAACATACCCTGCAAAGGATACGATCAAAAGCAACCTAATAAAGACAAAATTGGATATTTTATTCATAACTGTCCATGTACGCACACTTACTACAACACGTAACTGAATGGAGATTAATATCTTTGAACATTGCCGTTTTCTTTCTTTTCTGTCAATTCTTCAGTTGAAAAAGTAATTTATGAGAATTCTACAGACTTATCATTCACTTTTAAAGCTATTCCTGCAAATTTCATATATTTTGACTCTTTTGAGTAAATCACCGATAGTGCCTTTGAGTGCCTTATGGCTAAAGGGCCTATTTTTCTACGGAAATGCCAGACGATTATTCAAAATAACAACACATCCAAGTGAATCAAAATAAGACTACAGCAATACAGACCGCAAGACTGTTTTGATGTGGACCGGCCAGATGGGTGTTCACATGGCCCACATAAGACCTTGTTTTCGTCTGTTATTCACACACAAGCATTTAAAATAACTCTTACAGTGGAGAACATTGACTATGAGTAAGCTAATATATGTATTGCTTGATAACATATAAACAAATTTATTTCATCAAAATTTAGTTTTTAAGTATAACTATAACTTTTAAGTTTGGGATTTGTTGGTGCTACCACCTGAGAAATGTGTGATGTTTCTTTAGACCACTATCAAATTTTTTTTACAGGACGTAAACAAGCAACACCCTCGGTTTAGAATTAAGTTGAGTTTCTTGCTTTATTATTGTAGCGGAAATTGTTGTAATAAAGTTACCACTTAGTAGAGCTGAAACAAAGTTTTAAATACAGGTGGTCGTGTGAGTACAACAAGGTTGTAAGTGCAATAGCTGCCATTTGTCAGAAAATTCCATCAAACATACTATTATGCCGAGTCCTTGGTCAGTGGCTCTTGAAATGGTTCTTCAGGTGACACAGCCAAGACTCAAGGCAAAGATAAAACCAAGGCCGCGTCTCGAACCACAAAGGTCCCCCGCCCAGGAGCTAAAGAACAAGAAGCAACAATTTTAATATCTCAGGGAAGATTATGATGGAAATAAGTGGTTCTTGAACCACTGAAGCTCTTCCATTGATACGATCTTCAAAATTTTCGGCACTGAACTGTTGACCACATGCGCCACATGTCCTACCACATGATTATTGATTTGACCTTGAATGACCCCCACATGACCTTAAAAAATGATGGCATTGAATGTTGACCACATTCGCTAGGTTTCATGACCATACAACAAGGTTTCAATGATTTGGAACCTTGACTGACCCTGCAATACCCTTGAAAAAATGACCATCAAATTTGTTGGCACTTAATGTTGACCACACCCACCAAGTTTCATCCTCCTACCACATATTTAGTGATTGACCTGAAAGGACCCCCCTCTGACTCAATGACCTTAAACAATTTCGGCACTGAATGTTGACCACACCCACCAAGTTTCATCATCCTACCACAACAGATAAGGTTTATAGCAATTTAACTATTTTTGACCCCATTTGACCTTTGACCAATGCCACATGACCCTCCGAAGAACTCATCCACAGCCTACTTGAGTGACATCTATGGTGCGAAGATGGACACCCATACTTGCTCCAATCAAAAGATATCGTGTTGACAACATTTATTATAGCGATTTAGCCCTATTTTTGCCCATATTTGACCCTATTTTTGACATTTGACCTTTGACCCATGCCACATGACCCACTTTGTATCCCACCCACCGCCTACTTGAGATGCATCTATGTTGCAAAGATGGACTTCCACACTTGCTTAGTTCCAAAGATATTGTGAGGGACGCACACACACACACACACACACACACACATACGCACGGACGGCTAGCATAATAGTCCCCCTTCGCCAACAAAAGTTGGCGGGGGACCAATAAGTTATCCTAATACATGGCAGCACACAGATGTATCATGTGGTAGCTATTGCACTTAAGACCTTATTGTACTCACGATATGAGGCGATAGCTGTGCAAAAATCTATGAAATCCTGAAATAGTAAAAATGACAGTTTTAAGGTAACTTCAACAAGCTTTAAATGCCTGTGTTCACAAAGAATAGTCATATTATTGTTGATGCATGATGCAATGGGGATTTTGAATTTTGGAAAACAAATGACTGATTTCGACTTTAAATCCATATGAGCCTTTCAATAGGACATTTTGAAAAGTTGAGAAAGCATTCTATATAAAGGTACTATTAAATATTTTGCTTCTCTGCATGTCAATAGAACAGGAGAGATGATTTTGAGTATTGTGCTTTTATACATTGAAGTTTTTAATTCAGTACCCACAACATTTTATATGCTAAGATATTTCATTAATTTATATATTCATTTATTCTTCTTTAATAGTATAATGTTAATGGTGTCAATTTAATGATTATAAATGTTTTTATTTTGTATAATTTGTTATTGTATGAGTATGTTTGTCAGAAATCTGGCTTTTGGGTCATGAGTGGCAACAAAATAAAATCAATATTGAAATTTGGTTCAGATTACTATATCTGTTTGTAAGTTTCACAACAATTATTAAATTTTAGAAATCACAATTGTTATCTCACAATGTTTGAATTTAATCCAATGTCATGTGCACAGAATGGGTTACTCTGTAATGGCAAAGACTGCCAAAATGAATAAAGGAATCCGAGTAGGAAACACCACCATTATGGCCCTTCATCTTGCGTGATGTCCTTCCCATCTGAGAGAAAACCAATTGCAACTTTCTAAACTTGATATTCCCATTGGATTCAAGGAGTGAGCGTAGGTGCAATGTTTGTTTCGTCTGGACCTAACGAGAAAGGAGTGCAGAAGGTCTGATCCAGTTAAAAGAAAAGGCAAGGAGGTAAACCCGCCCATCTTGACATTCAAGAAACGTGCCAGTAGTCAGGGAGTAGTTTTTAAGATGGGGAGCAGTGGAGGGTCCTGGTTGTGAATGGGATATAAGCTTATTACCGGGGGTGAACCCTGTCATCCTTGGAGGAATACTGCCCTCTATTACTCAACCTGAAGATAATGGTAGTGGATCAGGTTACATCAGATAAGTCCCAAGCAGTTGGGAACACACACCCGATGGTCCACGTACCATTCACACACAGCATGGGGTAACCGAGGGGGAATCACATGGTATGCTAGGACCAGGCTAATCAACATCATATGTCATCATTAACAAAAAGTCTTCAACTTCATCCACTTACCAGTAATAGAGGATGTACCCTACTACATCTGTGATGATATGGACTTGTTCATGAATTAAGTCTGCCAAACCAATCACATGGACATTGTGATTGATTGTTAACTCTCTGTCAGCTCTACTCAATCTGTTCGACTATAGTATTACAACTTATAAAAGTCATCTCCATCAAACTAAGCCCATGACATCCTTACCGTAGAAAGATAATGTCAATACCTGTTGTTCCGTGTAGATCCTACACTTCTACTAGCCTGGCGAACTGCACTATTAGCTACTATTGGCTCCTTTGTAGGTGAGACCATGTTTCAATATCTTTTAGTAATGTCCTATACATTTTCGATAACTACATGCAGCAGCACCCAAATTTCATCCAAATTATACTTTAATTCAGTTTTACAAAACCCCTATTAAGGGAATTAATTACAGTTTGTGTGCTAACCATATGTGTCGGATATTCGCTTTTGTAGGGGGGTGAATTCTTTTAACAAATCATGTTTATGCCATTGCTCACCCGGTTGAAAATACCTAAGACATGATGTTGCCAGGTCAAACTGACAGGCTAGCTCACTGTCAGAAGGCAGCACACTCATGAGCTGAATTCACCAGTTTACCCTATAAAGGTTGTATAGAAGCCGTGGTCCTACTAATTAGTATATTACATTTAAAAACTTAGTACTTAGTGCTGGCCAAGTTTTTCTGCATTGAGTATACATTGTTGAAGCCACATCTGTTAGCCACATTAAACTCTGACCTCAAACTTGTCTGTGGCTAGTTTGGACCGAGTTTGTACGGGGTGATTCTAAAACTCTCTTGACAATTACTTACCTCTATGTCATATGTTGTTAGTAAGAGAAGGGATGTCAAGCTTTTTATTTCAAATATGATTTTGAAACCCTGAACTCCATAATTTCAGGGAAAGGAAATGCTTTTTTAATCTAGATTTTTTGAAGGGCCAAATTTAAGAAAAGACTGTGGCAGGTGTTGTGTAATATTATGATTTGTTATTATTAACTCCATTGTAATGATTGTTAAAAAGACATTACAAGATTAATATTTCCCGTTATGAATTGCACTATGTTCACATGGACCAACATTTTGAAAGCTGATTTTAGATTAACGGCATTTATTTTATTCCAGTAATGCCATTAGTTAGCACTTAGGAAATATGAGTTTTGTTGAATTTTAAGGTAGAATATTGTAATTTGGCACTCTATTATACATTTCTTTTTCTACCTATGAAGCTCTGAGATCTGTGTGGGCCAACAATTTTAATTTGTAAATACATCAACCAGTAAACCTTTTTTTTTTGTGGTACTTGGGTACTAGTGTTATAAGTATTTGTTTTCTGGGATGATATCAAATTGAATATAGTATGCATCTTGATGATGTGGCATATGGCTTTTATGTTAGCCACATATTGTAAGAATGTTATGAAATGGCCAATGATGAGGAAGAATGTTAACCATACCATAAATAGGCCTATACCTATTAAGTTGTTTACAAATTTGGATATGAATATATTCATAGCTGGAAATCTTTGTAGGCTAATGTGACTTTTCTGCTAAAGTTTGGAATGTAAAAATTGAATGAATCTTAGAATCAAGGTGATCACGCTCAGGTATCCTGGTTGATCTATGACATTAGATCTATGATTTTATGTTTAATTAAATATTGTTACACATGTTTATTGGCCTTTCTATTTCGCAGTTTAATCTAAATTTGATCTACATGCCAATTGTCTAATTGCCTATTCTTTTCACATTCTGGATGGTGGTCTGGCCAATCATCATTTATTTTTAATGTTTTTGCAATTAAATAAAAGTTACTGCTCTTCAATAGAAGTGGTCATAACTTCATGATTTTCTATTTATCCAATCAGTAGATATGTTATATGTTTTATCTCTTGTTTAGGATACAATCGTATTTTGGAGTCTAAACTATGCCGCAATTGAAGGACTCGAGTACTCCACTCTTTAACTGTGGACTGGACTCTTGGAACAATTTGGATACTACTCCATTTTTTATCAACATTTATTTTTGGAACTTTCCCTTTTTTTTGAGTTGAGGAGTGCGTGTGGTGTGTGTACGTGTAACGTACTACTATGATAGCGCATATAAGAAATAACTACAGTATCAAACACAATTGGTTTCGCCTTTTATTTCAGTTTAATTGGTTTGTGTTATGCGGTTACAAGACCTGGGTTTTACATACGCTACCTGGGTTGTTACGTCTGCAGATATCATAGTACGGCTATATTGCCTTGGCTTTACCTCCTCCTGGTTCTGTAAGCAGCCAGAGCTGGGGTGGGGTGGATAAGGGTGCAAAGAATGCATGGACCCCCTCTGTTGCCAAATTGTCAAAAAGTTTCTGAAATACTTTAAAGCCTGAGAAAAAAAATAGTGTTTTGGTAGTAGGGCAAAGAACAAATAAGGTTTAGTCTCATCCCCGCTTGCATAGGTGTAAAAATCACATTTTACCAGCATTTCTTTTTAAAGGGGTTCAAGAAATTGTTAAACATTTTTGTTTTTTATTTTTAAACTGGTCAAGAAAAAAAAAATTTTACTGCAAAGCCTCAACAAAACATGTCTTAAAATTCAATAAAAAAGAATTTTTGTGTATCCCATCGCTTTTTTGACTAATAATAATTTTTTTTTAAAGGCATGTGCGGCTTGTGACGCCACCTCTTATTACTACTTTTTATTAAAATGTTTTTCCTATTAATTTCATTCCTTCCTGGGATCCATATCAAATCTTGACAGCCCAGCAGGGCAGTCTTAAACCATGGATCCATATCAAACCTGGAAGCCATGGAATTAGTTTTTTATGTTTTTCAATCTCAAGACCCAGTCTGGTTTTGGCAATCCTGGTTGAATGGGTTTCATCCCAGGAACCATTTGTCGGGGGTCTTGGACCAAGTCAGGAAGGGGTTTGCCCTCAGAACATTTCATACATTGGTAGTTGTAAGGCAATAGCTACCATGTCTTTCCTGGAGTGTCAATGACCCTCGTACAACACTGCAAATTGCAATTTCAACAAAGATTAGTTAATCTTTTGATTATTTAATAAAGCGTGTGTACACATTCCCTTATGAAGATACAATCACGTAGACACTAAAGATGTGACACACGCGTGCTTATAGACATACGGCCTTGCTATGTAAACCAACACAACGTCACCTCTTAAGTCAGCGAAGTGTGCATACACACCAGTAAAGATCTTAATCGAAACAACCTTGCCCTAATCAAAGCAGGGCCGATTTGCTTTGCTGACTTAAGCAAAATTTAATCTTTGTTGGAATAAGGTAGACAACACTACCCTTGGCCAGATTTTAATCTTCGTTAACGCTTCATCATAATAAGTTTTTTCTAGTGTTGACGGGGTCCAATGGCTCTTCAAAGGTTCTTGTTGCCTGAAAAAAATCATTTTAGAGCCACTGACCAAAGACTTGGCATTATAGTATGATTGATATAAAATTCTGATAAATGCAGGACTTGCATTTGGCAACCTTCTTGCATCTCACATGCCAATATATCCTTAAAGTTATTTTAAACATTTTTCTAAGACTCACTTTCCTAATTTTGTTTACAAAATCAATTTTATAACATGAAATATTGAAATTGATGTTGTAGCTTGTTTTTACAAAACATTTCACCACATCACATTTCTTGTTTCTATTTTTATGCCTGTTTTTGCACAATGTGCAAAAGTCCCAAGCAGCTTGAAATCCCTACTTGAGGTGACAAAGTACATCAATCGAGACACTCACAAGGTAAGACATTGAACTGATATATTGCCACACAGGTGAAAAGTGCAACGTTCAGTAAAAAAAAAACGAATCGAGCGTCTTTAGAGCAGACGATCATATCAATTCCTGCTAGCAGCTAAGATTAAAACTTCTATGCTAATTGAGCGGCGGTGACCATTGACAACTTGTTTGTGCACGCGACCGCCATATCAGACCCTTACGCAAACATGGATAATTTAATTGGCTTGTTGTGGGCGCTCCATTTACTCTTCACGATTCACGCTTGATGACTCCTTGATAAGGCAGCGGAGGTTAATGAAATCCCAATCCACTGTCTGCGAGAGTATTGCCTCTCTTCCTACACCACCAACTCAAATATAAAAATGGGTAGGATTTGATGGCCCATGGCTATAGTAGAAGAAATCAAAATTGAACTACTATCTAAGCAAACCATCTTAATAATGAAAATAAGAGAGAATTTGATATAAAGGGAGAGTCAAAAACATGACTTCCAATTTGGTCTAATCTGTATACGTAAATTTGCAGTGTTTAGTTTGATGCAGGTATATTCTGTGGAAAGGTTGCAATGCATGAGCCATTCAAAAGATATCATCACTCACTACAAAATGTTTTGTCCATGAGAGCACATTCATGTGGGTACATTCAAGTGAAAAGCACATTCATGAGCCCTCTTAATGTGGCAAGCACATTCATGTCAGACACATTCAGTTAGAGTTTAACCTTTTTTCAAACATGGCAATAACAACTTTTATGTTTAAATATTGTTGTCATTTTTAATGTTGGAATTGATATGGAGGGCAAAACATACTTACAGGACATAAGGAATTTTTAGGACACAATTTCTCATCAATTTGCACTTGATCGGTTGAAGAATACCTACCGAAAAATGTTTTCAAAAATTATTGAATGAGCACTAAAGAAACATAAAAATCTAAGGTATGAACTTGCTGCCATCGTAATTGGTCCCCAATGAAATACTAACTCACCATCTTTTACATAATGTTAGATATGTTTTTGTTTATTTAAATTTGTAAATAACAAATATAAAGACACTGTCAGTGATGTCACCCAAGGTTCAAAATATTTGAAACTTGCATTGAATATTTTTAAAGTGAATGGTATAAGTTTGTATGATCTCTAATTTATTTATTTTAATTTTACCTGAAAAAAAAAATACAGTAAACGGAAGAAAACAACACTGCCGCAATGAAATAAGAATCACCATTCAATTATGTGTTTTTTTTTAAATTTACAAAATTACGGTAATAACTAAAACATCCGATTTGTCCTTCTGTTGCTTTCAGTCTGGCCAACTTGCAGGATATGTTCGGATAGCTGTACTGTGTTAGAAACATTATTTTTTCAATTTTGAAGATTTAGCAAGTCACTGCTAGTGCCTTTAATTAATAATTGTAAATGTAATGCAAAAAATGGTACTTTAACAAACAAATTGAAGCACTTTTTTCTGGAAAGGTCCCTCATGGTCTTTTTAAGAATACACAACCAAAAAGGTCATGATTTACCTTTTTTACTCCACAATATGAAACAATTATAATTGACTGGAACCCCAAAATATGAATTCACTTGAAAATAGTCCCAAGATGTAGAGAGTAACATAGAAACAATCTGACAATCATGTTTTTAATGTCACTGAGCTTCCATGACTAGAGACATAAAGCCTTCAGGCTAGGCAAGACACTGCAATGAAATTGAGAAAGTAGCCTTATAGTCTGAAATTGACAAACCAGCAATGTAGTCTGAAATTGAGCAAACAGCCTCTTAGTCTGATATCGGCCAGATTTAAAATTATATCCCGATATTGAAACTGTTATCTCGCTCTAGACTGATTTATTTAATTGATTTATAAATTTTGAAGTAAACATGTAAATGAATCTGAGATTGTCTGGAAAAATGGCTCCTCAGACAGATGTAATTGGTAAGTAGACGGCTAACACAGTAATCATAGTACTTCTTCTGAAATTAAGGCAAACACGAGTGACATTTGCAAGTTTACATGGACACCAAATATCATAGTTTACAGTCTCAATACCCTTTGCTATTTTGTCTCATTTCATTTAATTTCAATACTAATCCTAACAATTCTAATCTAATCCTAACCTTAAATTAGTCCTAACCCTAACTTAATCCTAACTCTAACACAATACTAGCTCAAACAACCCTAACCCAATCCTAACCCAATCTTTATCCTAAACCAAACCTAGACCTACCCAATCCTAACCCTAAACCCAATCTTAACCTAATCAATTCTAAGACCACCACAATGCCCAGTTCAGTCCTAACCTTATAAACCTAATCATAACATCAACCCCAGCCTAATCCTAACCCAATTCTAGACCTAATCCAATACCAACCCAGTCATAACTGATCCAGTCCCAACCCTAACCTAATCCTAACACTATTCCCAGCCTAATCCTAACCCAATCTTAGCCCAGTCTTAACCCTAACTTAATCCTAACAATAATCCTAAACCTAATGCATTCCCAATCCAATCCTAATCCTGACCTAATCCTAACACTAACTCAAGTCCTGAGTCTTAACCATGATGCAGTTATAACTTAATCTAACCCCATCTTAATCTAACCCAGCCCTAATCTAACCCTAAACCAATTCACAATCATAGTCTAACAACCCTAACATTTAATTCTCATCCATACGACTCTTTAATCCTAACCTTAATCCAAAGCCTAAAATTCACCCTTACCCTTAAGCAAAATAACATAGAGTCAAAAGGTTAAAGGCACTATCAGCGATTTGCAGAATCAGAAAATCGAAAAAATATCAAAAATCTGATTTTTGCAAATCTGTAAGAAGCATTGGTATCCTAACATACCCTAAAGTACTAAGCTTGAAAGCAGACTAAGGACAGGATCGGATGTTTAGTCATTACTGTCCTTACGGACATTTATTACAACATGTAATAATTGAATGGAGATTCATATCTTTAAACACTGAAGTTTTCTTCCTTTTCTGTTGCAAAAAAATAACTTACGAGAATCTTACAGACTTATTCTTCACTTCCTGCAAATTTCAAATATTTTATATATTTTGGATGAATCACTGATAGCGTCTTTAAATTTAATTATTCATAGTCCAAACACTGAACACAACTTAACCTAATGGCCATATGGTGACTTTGTTGATTTGTGCAATCAAGTCACAAATAGCCTGTTACAAGAATAAGTCGACAAAAATCCTACAATAATCAGAGAGGCTCACAGTTGTATATTGATTTGATGGCTCACCATTACGGGGCACATGCTAGCTTAGTCTCAAAACATAAGGGAGCTTTCCACGCATCAGACTTTTTAATTCTGACAATACAGGAAGGAAAGTATACTCATTCCACAATAATTACTGAAGTTCAGACAGTAATGTATGGGGCCCCATCACTAGCAGTATATTCATACACCATGTCAGCTATGGGGGATGGGCAGTAATGCCTTTTCACATATCGTAACAGTCTTGTCATATTTCAATGCAAATATTTGCTCAAAATCTGGAACAAATTTCTGGATGGCGGTATGTGGATTCCATGCATAATTCATTGAGGAGTTGTGATTATATTACGCTTTCATCAGTCTAGTGGATGTTACGTTATGGTACGGCCAAGTCAGATGTGGACTGATTTCAAACCATAACCCAATGTACTCTGAGGACTACCACCCTTCTGTATTCATTCTCATTCATTCATATTCTCTCTCTCTTTTCTCTCTCTCTCTCTCTCCCTGCGAAACCGTAATAGTGGGGACTCCTCACTATGCAAAGGGTAGTGAGAGACCTCTAACCCCTGGGAATATCATATTTTAATCATTAATAATTGCTAAAGCGCCCCCTATTTATATTTGAAATAATTGGCTCTCACTATGGTTTTCCAATCTTTAAAAAAAAATTGTCTTTCTCATAGTGGGGACCTTACTTCTTTTAACCCCCTATGTGGGGTCATTAGGGGTCCCCACCATTCATAAAGTCTTTCGCACCTCAACCCTATCTCTCTCGATCCCGTTTCTCAAACTGTGTAAAACGAGCATATACGCTGGGAATTTGTAGTGGACCCCACTAAGACAGAAAGAAATCTTCTCCACAAAATGTAGCACCGTAAAAGTGGGGACATCAAAATGTCCCCACTATGCATTTGGGTCCCCACTTTTACAGTGAAAAACGTGCAAATGTCCCAAAATGTCCATACACCTACGGATTCACAAGGGCTCTCTCACACACACACACCCACACACACACACACTCACACACACACACACTCACACACACTCACTCACTCATGCCAGCCCCCTAATTTGCAAAGGTCTGGTTCTGCCACTGATTTGTCTTGCCCCCAATTGGCTATGCCAATTAAGGCAGAGATTGTTAAAGGTGCATTTTGTGATTTCCAGCACCTTCTGTTTTATCCATTGTTCACTAGATATCCTTGAGAAAAGCTTATAGTTTGAGTTGATCCAGATCTTGCAGTTTTGTGTTATGAGCAATTGCTTGTTTCCCATAGGCCACTGTGCTGTAATTTCTGTCCATTTACAGACAGAAAATACAAAATAGCAAATTCTTACATATACAACCGAATTTTCCCGTAAGATTAGGTACAGGTGGATTACTAATTCTAACATTCAGATGATATAAAAATCTCAACTTTTTTTAGGTAAGTCGGGGACAAGGTTGTGGATCACGAAATGCCCCTTTAAGTACATCTTTGTATTTAAGACTTTCAAGCATGGTCAGTAGTTTTGAGATGGTTTCCCAAACCAAATGACCATAGGTCGTTTGCCATCTCAAAAACCACTGACCTAAGACTATGCTTGTTTGTACTCATTTGAAAGTAGACATCATATGTAGTTGCTAAGGTGTAGAGAAGGTACACTGAAGCCAAGTTCCAAGTCCCCTGTAACATCATAGAATATTAAAAAAATAGAGACAGCAGTCCCAAATAGGTCGTCCAAGTATGTGGTCAAAGAATAAGTGTAGAGCAATATAATGACCCTAATTTGCACTAAAAAGCAAGAAAATTTAACCGAATTTTAACCAAAAGTGTATATCACATGCACAAGATTTAATGACCCCAAGTGACCCTGAATGACCTTTGGTATCCTCATCTGTTACCCCACATAAGACCCCATTTCTCAATGTATAAGCATACCAACCATGAACTTGATCCATCACTGTACTAAATTCCAAATCATCAAAACCTTTGAAACATCACAGCACGGATATTTAAAAGCTTTCAAATTTCTGTATATCTTTTCGTAGCATGGAAACAATCAGTTTATTTCTGGGAGGTTTCTGACACCTTTCCGCCACATGGAAAGGGGGAAGAGGACCTTTCCGCAGCATGGAAAGAGTCTGGAAAGGTTCCTGATAATATGTGATTGTTTCTGCAGCATTTCCCCAATATGGAAAGATACTGCGTAAATTGACATTTTCGTGGAGTGCATAAATCATTGTATTTGAAATAGAAATATATACCATAGAAATATATACCAGATATATAGAAAAAAGATGAATAGAACATGACTATCCAGCTATGCAGCAAAAAATGTGAGTGTACATCAATACGTATGTCATCCACATCTACTCAGTAGTAGCTTTGCAGTTGTTACCATAATGATATGTGATAAGTATGCACTCCTTGAGACAACCCTTCTTTCTCTTCCACATTTTGTCATTCTTCCTACTCTGCCTTAATTAATTTTCTTCTCATCTGATGGCTGGACAGGACTTTTAGAGCTGGAAAGATCATGTCCACCTTTTCCAATAATATGCTGCCACTATGCAATGACACGCAAGAAACACTTTTTAATCTTAAGTCGTTGACCACTTTCCATTTCTCTAAATCTAAAGTAGGACATGGCTTTAAGCATCACTGAGGGGCCTCAGACTGGTGTTTAGCAGCCCGTGCATAACTGTGTTTGTAAACACGCCTTCAGGAACACATATGATGATTGAATAGTATGTGAAAATCAGAGCATACAGGTGAGATGTAAGCAGAGGTAATGAAATTCAAATTTCAGTGCCAGGTACATTCAAGTGAATTTGAAGCAAGCAGCAGCAGCAATGTGTCTATGCCACATTATGCAAGTAGGTTTGTCTATTCCAATGCATGTAAATCATTTCTAAATGGAGAGAGAAATTGTGCTGGTTTCACTGATACCATGTGTCATTTATCTCCCACACTGGTCTATGAGAATGATTGTAAAGAGAAAAGGGTCGGGATACACAAGGCAATGCCAATGTAAGCTTTATAAATAAAATAAAAATAAATAAATAAAAATAAATAAATAATAAGACATATATATGACTTTGCTTTGATGAGTACTAAAAAATATGTCGCGGTCCCCAGACCGCGAGTGTTGTCTGCTGTCACGGTTTGTGAATGGGGCCGAAGGTCACAAAGGTCACATGAGGTCACCAACATGTCACCCCACTCTGCGCCCCCCCCCTTTCCACCAGGTTACATCATCGTAGCCCTTACGGAACTCACACAGCATGCAATATATTAAGGGTTAACATTTTCACCGGCCAAAGGTCACAAGGTCACCAACGTGTCACCCCACCCCCTCCTTTCCACCAAGTTACATGTAGCCCTTACAGAACTCATACGGCATGCAATATATTAATATACATTTTGACCAAACACACACACATACACACA
The DNA here is from genome assembly GCA_023653785.1 of Ophioderma brevispina. Lineage (NCBI taxonomy): Eukaryota > Metazoa > Echinodermata > Ophiuroidea > Amphilepidida > Ophiodermatidae > Ophioderma > Ophioderma brevispina. The sequence goes on along the minus strand of JAMKCH010000539.1, from coordinate 25,246 downwards.
CACACACACATACACAGAGATGTACACACAGACATTTTTGCCTTCTGCAATTCTTGCAGAGGACACAAAAAGTTGGAAATTATTCAGCCTTTAGCGTTCTGCGGGTAAAGTAGTCCATATATATAAGCTATTGTTAAACTATCGCAATCCAAGATTCCATGTATATAAATATTATGCAACACCACACATGGCATAAGCATTACCACACATACACACAGAGAAGGTAGTGTGAGTGAGGCATGCACTGAGAAGAATAATTTGAGACTCATAGCTTTTATAATTGAAAGCAGAAACAAGAGTATTATGAGGAAGACTGGTGATGGGCCATCTGGGTAAACAATGCACCATTATTCCACTTATCACAGCCTGATTATCATTTATCCTGGACCTTAAATATTACTGGGGTAATGAGAAAAATCTGAATTTTCTTTTGAAACCAAAATCTTTATTTTGATGAACTAAATGGAAAATGATGTTGTCGATTGGTCACCCACATTTAATTGCTATCTGACAAAAATCTTACAATCATGGGGAAAATGTTGCCACACACTGGATTTTTATGGAAATCAGGCATTTTATGCACCAATATGGACAATTTTAATTGATGGAAATAATAATCTACACCTCACCCCATTTTCCCCCACTACCTGCAATCAATGTTGTGAAGTCTGACAGATCCAAAAATGATAGTACTTTGATCAACACTGCAATGGGAAAATAATTAGTCTTACAGCCTAGGTGTGGCAACATTTACTCTGATTTTAAGTTGTTCCTGTTTGAAATCAACATATTACAATAGACCAAACATTCACTAAACATCGTGGCTTCTGCAAAAATATATCAAATTGACATAAAAATGAAACATTGAGTTTTTTACAATCAACTTTCACCGAATATTTCTTTAAAGCGGCACTAGCACATTTTCACAAAATATGAAATTTCTTCAATTTGCTCGCAAATGATAGTCTAGGCCATTGGAAGAATAAATATACATTTTACATATAAAGATAATGTACTAAAACAGATAGGGACGCTAATAAGAGGTTAAAGATACCCAGGTAAATTTTCTTTTGATGAAGTAAATGGGAATGAGGCCATTGATTGGTCCACAATTTATTATCTGTCAAAAAATCTTACAATCATGGGGAAAATGTTGCCACACATTGGATTTTTATAGAAATCGGGCCCCATTTTATGCACCAATATGGACAATTTTTAATTGATGGAAAGAATAATCCATTTTTTTTTTTTTTTTTTTTTATTCCCCCTAACAGCTACCCGAATATCGCTTGGGTCGACGAAGCAAGTGAGGTAAAGTGCCTTGCCCAAGTGCACAACACATTGGCCACAGCGGGGCTCGAACCCACAACCTTCAGATCATGAGTCGGCCGTCCTATCCACTGGACCACATGTGATGGAAATAATAATCTACACCTCACCCCATTTCCCCCCACTACCTGCAATCAATGTTGTGAAGTCTGACAGATCCAAAAATGATAGTACTTTGATCAACACTGCAATGGGATGGGGAAAATAATTAGTCTTACAGCCTAGGTGTGGCAACATTTACTCTGATTTTAAGTTGTTCCTGTTTGAAATCAACATATTACAATAGACCAAACATTCACTAAACATCATGGCTTCTGCAAAAATATAAATGAAACATTGAGTTTTTTACAATCAACTTTCACAGAATATTTCTTTAAAGCGGCACTAGCACATTTTCACAAAATATGAAATTTCTTCAATTTGCTCGCAAATGATAGTCTAGGCCATTGGAAGAATAAAGATACATTTTACACATAAAGATAATGTACTAAAAACAGATAGGGATGCTAATAAGAGGTTAAAGATACCCAGGTAAATTTTCTTTTGATGAAGTAAATGGGAATGAGGCCATTGATTGGTCCACAATTAATTATTATCTGTCAAAAAATCTTACAATCATGGGGAAAATGTTGCCACACATTGGATTTTTATAGAAATCGGGCCCCATTTTATGCACCAATATGGACAATTTTTAATTGATGGAAAGAATAATCCACGCCTCACCCCATATCTTCCCCACTTTCACCAATCAATGTTGTGAAATCTGACAGACCCAAAAATTATAGAACTTTGATCAACACTGCAATGAGATGGGGGAAATAATTAGTCTTACAGCCTAAGTGTGGCAACATTTACTCTGATTTTAGGTTGTTCCTGTTTGAAATCAACATATTACAATAGACCAAACTTTAAACCTCATCATGGCTTCTGCAAAAATATATCAAATTGTCATAAAAATGAAACATTGAGTTTCTTAGAATTACTATAAACTTTCACCAAGTACTCCTTTAAGTTTTGATTTGCTAAAACTTGAGAAACAAGATACTGAGTACATTTTGTCTGCTATTGTAAATGTCAATTGTGTACTTTTCTATCTCAACCTTTTAAGAGATTGTTTAAGGAAAGAGAGAAAGAGTGATAGATTTATTGATATAAGAAGCCAACTCCTTACAGCGTCTATATATCATTCAACAAACCAAATACAGAGGTGCAACAATAGCATAATATGTTGTAATGTAAGCTCATGTAGTGATTATTGATTTCAGGCCATGTGGGTGTAGTAAGGGCTGCTTCCTGTGTCTGACTATTGTTAAGGATATTTAAAAAATACTATATTATTGGGCAATATTTCAAACGTGAAGAACAGACTCTAAAAATGTTCATCGTATCTATCAAGAACAGACCCACTGCCACTTGAAAAGTTTTGAGGCATGAAATGAAACAGGTTTGTTCAAAAGAAATGGCAGATTTATCTCAGCACATAAAAATCCACTTGGGATGCTTCAAGAATTTATAAACAAATCTCAGTCGGACTACAGTTCTGCTATTTTTTTATCAAGTTTGTCAAGTTGCTTAAAGCAAAAATAACACATTTTTGAAGATTACCCCCAATGTTTAAATTTGTGAGATTTATGCACAGGTGTGTTGGTAATTGTTAACTAGAGGGTGAAGTTTTGAGATGAGAGGGGATACAAATTTCAGAACTAATGCCAAACAACATTATCAACAAATTCTATGTGTCAAAATTTAAATTTGAAAACCGATATCACAAATCCGCACATACATTTTGTTGAAAAGCCTTAAAACTGCATATAGTGAGATAATCTTTCAAACTGTACAAATAATCTTTCCGGTGTATGCTATATTGAGGTTAGAAGGCTATTAATTATGACAGTTGGTTTTTATTTCTATATCTTGGCAATTACCATGGATTTCGAGGGCTCGCAAAATTCCTGACTACAATAGAAAAATACGAGGCCCTTTCATCTGATATTAAAATCGATACTACTTCTGGGTAAATCAGGGTGGTCCCAAAGACGATCGGAACATACACCTTTAAAACCTAATGTATGTAATGTAAGTCGCATTGCATTGTGGGAAATTATGACGTATGTACATACTTGTATGTATACATACTTCTACGCGTCCTTTGTGGTTTAGATCATAAAAAAAAAGAGCATATTGCACTTACCCAAAATAAGATTTTAATACCGCTTGTTAGCTGCAGCAAAAGGCTCCAAAATACTTGTGTAAAACATTGGCTGGAAATGCATGGGGAAACCCTGGTGCCAACCTCCTATAAAAGCACTTTTCATGGAAAATGGAATTATGCACAAAAGCAAAGAGTCTATTTAATACAGCAAGGAAATATCATATGCCAAGCCAAAGTCAACCATCAAAATGTAAACAGACACGAAAAACATTAGCAACATGAAATCTTGCACGCTACATCAAGATTGTGGCGACATTGAATCATGCTTTATTATCATTGCACTTTATCAAATATCAGTGGAAGTGTTTGAAAACATAAATCAGACTTATGAAAGTCAAACCGGTAACAGTTGTTGTGTGTTATCGTTGTGTAATCAGTACAAGTAGAGGTGGCATATGGGAGAGGGGAGGAAAGGAGATGAAGAGGGAGGAGAAATGGGAGAGGAAGGAGGGGAGAAGGGAGTAGGAGAAGGGAATGGAGAAGAGGGAGGGGTGGAAGGGGAGGGTGAGAATTGTTCCTTAGGATCAACTCAAAAACTAGGATGGTTTCTAGACAATACTACTAAGTTCACTTAAGCAATTCCTATGTTATTTTGCTAATTGTACCTACACCCAAATAAAGTTTTTGTGTAAAATTAAATTTAAATTGATTTACTTTTCAAGTCATCACATAATGAATAACGTTCCTTAATTTTTTCAGTTAAGCACTTATGGTTACTAAGTGATTTTTGCTGAAGCACTGCTTCAATACGTTCGTTTAGAACATTTTCTTTCGGAATACTCTGTAGATAAACGTGTTGTTACATTAAACATATCCTACATGCATGGTTTCCTTTTGTTGTTATCAACTCAACCATATACCTCCCATATTTTATACCTAGCAAGCTTGACAACCAGATTGATTGATAACGCATACACGTAGGCATCTCAATTGACATGCAAATCCATATTTCTCCTGAAATATTCATCAACCATTATGAAATGGTGTGTTAAGAATTGGATCAAACTGACAACAGTGGGAAGTGTTTGGAACACCTGTGTCACGGCCTGCCACCTGTCATTACGGGATCATGGGTTATCAACCAAGCAAAAGGTTAACTAACCATTATATGTTATGGGCACCAATATCGATTAGCAAAGGAAAATTACATCAATTACACTTCTTATTTCTAATTTCTAGGCAATGAAAATTTTGACAGGTTTTGAATTAAAAAGTTTTTGTGAGTTATTGTGGTGGGCAAATTTGTGCCTTCTTCCATATGCTATGTAAGAAGGCACAAATTCCATGGAATAAATGTAGGGTGGTTTGATACATTGTGAAAGGCGCTATATAAATGCCAACATTTATTTTATTTATTTATGTGAAAATTAACATGTAACATGTAGGTGGGACATTTGTCTAGCAATGGTTAGCATATTGACCAAAATGTTATTCTGCTTTTAAAAGTGGGGCATAGTAACAATGAATGTGTTTTAAAGTAAAAAAACAAAGGAAGTTCTACCATTCTAATGATTTTAAATTATTTTATTTTTTGAACTAACATCTTTTTTTTGTATGTTTTTGTTCGTTCAGATGGGTGTGAAACTGATTGGAAATGGTCCTGTATGATAACCTGTAGTACACATGTACCACTGAACACAACCAGGATAAGTGTGGGGTCACTGCCACCCACTGGTGTGTGCTCTTGGAAATGGGTCCTGTGTGGTACACTGTGGAGCATGGTCAGACTGGAAATTTTACCACCCTGGGAAATTTCAAGACAATAGACCGTATTCAATATGACGTCAGCCACCAGACATGTTGGTGGACAAGATGCATACACTCCAGGACTACAATACATTAAGCTGTCAATCGATCCATGTTTAGCAATTGCACAGGGATCATTGACAGGTGAATGTATTGTAGTACTGGAATGCGTCTATCTTGTCCACCAACATGGCTGGCTATTGAATACGTTCTATTGGCCTAATCAGCAAAATAAAACACCTCCTTACTTATATTTGAGTATCCAGCCAACTTTGGAGTTCAAGCAGCCCCAAATAGCACAGTACCAAGTGGTCCATTGGACAATTACTCAAGAAAGTTAAGCCAGTCTGGCCCTGAGCATATGTAACACTTAGCACTATCATGATCAGGGTGGGATTTGCTTTTAATTTTGGGATAGAATTTGGTTCTCTTTGACACACACATGCCACCACTGCTATTAAGCTGTGCTCCATGGCACAGATAGACAATATGAAGACTATTTCAATCAAGAACACAGAATTTTGATACCATATTTGGTTGGAGACATAACTATACATGAATACATCTTGAGAAATGAATAACTTTGATCAATGTGTAAAGGAATCAGTTACACTCTGATGAAGACAATCAAATATATTAAATATCCATGGTACAGCAAACTCTTATTGCATTGGTGAAGATGCAGTCAAAGCATGACACCTGACAATATCTGAACTAATGAATCATAGTATGGCACATTATATCGCACAACATTTTGAGTGCGTAATTTTCATGTTATGGTAGAAGTTTGTGTTCTCTCAGCAAATACATGTGTCCTATCTTGAATAACGACGTATCCCTGATGACAATTTGTATCATCCGTAGATAGCATTTTTATTCTTGTAAGATCATTTTTATTAGATAAGATCTACGCACATCCCTGTATGGCTTGATTAGAGGTCATAAAAAGCATTATGACCCCACACGTGACCATGGTATAGGGGTCAAAGGTTTTAATCTCCAAATTATGTTACACTTGATATCACTAATCTGCCTACAGATCATGTAATATGATCTTATGACTTCGGCATAGTAAATGAACTTTAGACCTTCTAGTACAAGTTTAGGTCAAGAGGTCAATCTTGGGTCAGCATTAACCAGCATCTATCAGAGTAGGTGTTCTGTCGAGGACAGTCCCATTTCTTGTTATTTTGTACTTGTTCACCTCTTAAGCTTGTATTTGTGGTATTATAATGTGTTGTTTTGTATTTTTTCCCAAGAAAAAAGGAGCCTATTTGGAACACAATGCTTATATTCCACTGATCATGGCAACCCTCCTTTAATATGTGACATAACACAACAAACCTAGCGGAAAGTCATATTGGTTGATTTGGAGACTGCCATGGCTGTAATTTTCATGTCCATTGTTTGAAACAGTCTGTTGTAGTTGGGTGGCAGCATGGAATGTGCAACTACAGTGAAAGACATAACCGGTGTGTGAGCCTCATTCAAAACCAGTCGTCCGTGCTGGGCGCTGACATTTTGAATATTGACTGATTAATTATTAGTTTGGGTGCTTGTATCACAACATATGTCAATTTCGAATACAAGCAATCCGCCAAAATATCAGTTGTTGATGTTGGGGTTGCTATTGGTGGTTAACTTTTGTCCCACCCTGGCCACACAACGAATTAAATGACACGTCAGTCGTATTGATTTAATAAACCGCCTCAATGAATACAATCGTTTCAACCTAAGCGCGCATTTGCATTATGAGAAAAAAAAGTATCTGAGCACAATGATCCAGGTACACTATTATTACATATTACAATTTACCATAACACCTGGCCACCTCTAACACTTAACATCAATTTGTATCACTACCGATTAGGGGATATGCAAAGCGGCACCCACAGCATATGGAAGAAGCGGAGGCAGCCATTGGCTTTCTATTGTTTGGACTCTATGGTTTCTTTGTGGTCGGCAAAACATCGAGACGATGATTCTAAAGATTACGTAACGTTTTTGTTGCCTCTCTATCTATATAGACCGCTCTTTGGACCTAACAAATTCTAATCTCTTGCACAAAGAGCTGGCAGCTGCATACCCATTTGGGATCAACAAAAACAACAGGCTAAAGTATCAGGGAATCTAGAAACTGATCAAATGTGACTTTCCACTCATTTTTGTCATTGCCAGGCATCCCTTATGTCCGAATTGAAAAAAATATATAATGGTTTTAATGATTCATGACCCGACTAAATATTTGTCTAACTCTGATTACACTTGAAGTTATAGGTAGGTGAAGGAGAGAAATATCCTAATGAACCTATTTTACATTCAAAATAGACAAAGTCCTAGCCCTGATAGCAATTGACTGTGGAATGAAACAGTATTGCTTTTACATTTAGCCACTCTGTCAGACATTGAAATCAATTATAGCTCTACTACTATTGGATCACCAAATGAAATAAGTTTCAACTTTAATCAGGACTTCAATCTAAACCCAGAGTAGATAAAGACATTAAAGAAAGATGAATTGTAGGGATCACTTTACACCCTTTAATAAAAAGTCTCCACACGTCAAAAATCCTATTTTCTTGTTCTCTTCATAGTGAATGATGCATTCCACTTTAATGGTGTTGAATTTCCACAGAGTCTTCTGCACAAAAACAGTGATTTTCAACGGCCCTACAACTTGATCTGTCCTCTTGCCCGTAAGGGAGAAAATTGAAACGAACTTCTTGTTTTCCAGTCGGTACAAGCCTCTATCACGCTATGTCCCGCCAGGGGATGGTGCAAAAAAAAAAAACAAAAAAGGTCAACATTTCTTTACATTTTGAGTGAAATTGGTTATTTTAGCAGATTTTTTTATAGTTTTTGCCTGTGATTACTTGACAAAAACTGGAAGATGATATTGTATCATGTCTATTCCATATCATATTTTGACATTACAATATGACAGTATTGGCCTAGTTAGTTTGCCTTTGAAACTGGGATCTTTACATGCTCCATTATACTAGAAGCTGGTATTTCAGTGCTGGGCCCTGACTTAGTTCTGGATTGAAATATTGTCAATTCACTTAATGATAATGTTGAATTTGGGAAAAATCACTGATCAAACACGAATGATACAATCAATCAATCATATAAGTCATAAATCAAACCCAAACTAAAATTACATTTTTTTAAAGATTATTTTTACCTTCAAAACATTTTCACTTTATTTGACTAAGACTGATATTTGCATTTAAGAAGTCAAGGAAATAGCATCATCAGCAATCCCTGTCATCTTGTGGACAAAAATGATGGAAGTTAACTTTCAAGAAAAACATGATGATAGCAAAGGAAACAACTGGTGCATTTACGCAACAGAGCTACCCATTAGAAATCTTGAATAACCTCTCATTAGCTTGATTACATCACATCCACAACTTCAAAAGACCAGTTATAATAAGGGGTTTTCCCAAAAAATAAGTTCCCCCCTAATATTCGAGGACATTTCGTTGCATACTTCACTTAGAGCTTGAATGACTGGAAATTTAAAAAGTTTTGAGAGAGAAACTTTGGCTTCTGCCACAAAATGTCGTTGTTTTTCAAACACACTTTTGGCCAGCAACATCCGACTTTCCATTTTTCCAAAAATGATACTGCAAAGTGGGGCACTTTACCATATTCAAAGGTCTAAAGTCGAGAAACTATCCATTTTATTTACATCATCGATTTCATTTCCTTTTTTCATTTTGGTCTGCAGATAAATCAGCTAAAACATGAACGCTAGCAACACAGAGAAACAAATAAGACAATATGTGACCAAACAAACAATAACTAGATTTGCATAAGAAAACCAGTCGAAATGTTAACCAGATTCGCACTAAAAGGAGAATGCTTACTGGCTTCACGGGGTGGAATTATCCAGCCATCGAGCTTGGAGCCACATTCATCAACAGAACATCAGCAGATGGTAAACCGCAATTGGTAAACACTACAATGATGTCATCAGTGCAGATGGAGGAAACATTGACTATTGAGCCTCACCCTGAATGACCAAGCAATTAAGCTTATTTGGATTGTAAAAGACATTTCAAACATTACCTCTTTCTTTCATAAAAAGAGCAATATACAAATAAAAATGACCATTTGATACTGATGAATGCATATATGTCTTGTTTGTTTATTTGTTTGCCCATCCGTCAATGTCTTAAGCTGAATAATGGAAATGAAATTGTTGTTGTAAAATGTTAATTTCGTACTTTAGACCTTTGAATACGATAAAGTGCCACTTTTTCTGACAACATCATTTTTGAAAAAAGGGAGTGTGTGTTGATGCCAAAGGTGTTTTTGGAAAAGCAATGACTTTTGTGGCATAGCCAAATGTTTCCTCTCTTCAATTTTTTTTTAAATCTTCCATTCATCCAGTTCTAAGCGAAGTTATGCAACAAAATGTCCTTGAATTTTAGGGGGGAACTTATCTTTTGGGAACCCTGTATATAAAAATAGGTCATCCAATTATGTGGTCAATGACCCTAAGTGACCCCTGATGACCTTTGACCTCATCTATGACCCCGCATGAGACCCCTTGCCTCAATGTATAAGCATACCAAGTATGAACTTGATCCATCACTGCACTAAAATGCTACACATTTTAACTAAAAGTGCATATCACATGCACAAGATATGACCCTAAGTGACCCATAAATAACCTTTGACCTCATCTGTTATCCCACATAAGATCCCTTGTCTCAATGTATAAGCATATCAAGTATGAACTTGAACAATCACTGCACTAAAATCTAGAAAAACATTTTATCCAAAAAAAACACGTTTGCACTAAGATATTGACCCTTAAATGACCCCTGAATGACCCTTGGCTAATCTGTGACCCCATATAGGGACATTAATAAGAGGTGATCCATGTAAGACATCCATGTAATTTGTAGGCGAACTTTTAAGTTTGCCATAACTTAATCAACAAAGGGTCTATTACATGAATATCATAGACTCAATTACTCATTGATATTTTAAAAACCACAAAAGGTCAGAGACCGGTCAAACAAAGGTGCATGCTGTGAGAATCGCTCTTGCATGTGTTTTTTGTGTTACGCGCCATTTCTGTATCCTCTGCTTAAATGTTGATTATAAAATCGTTCTGTTTACCCATAAGCGCGCTAATTGGGGTAATAATTCAGGTGAGGAACTAAATATAAAAGCTTTATAACCATTGACAAAAATCTAGAGGCATCACTATTTTTCAAATGTGCCAGTGTCTCTTTAAATCTCCTCTTGATGCATTCTAAAAGGTTGTTGGAATTCAAGATAACTAAATTGAAACAGAGCTCAAATTATTTGACCCATATTAATAGGATTTTGTAATATGCTAGTTTAAGAGACACTAGCCACATTTGGAAAATGCGTACCCAGCCCGGGTTCCGTTGTGCAGAAGCAGCACACGCACCCTGGGGTTTGACAAAATTATACAAAACTCACCTATTTTTGCTTATCAGAGGTCTCCCACCTTGAAGTCCTCCTGACTATGACTTCCTGTAGATCATCCTCAGACCTGAGTATTTTATGCCCTGACTCCTCAAGATTTTTCACACAAAATGTGCATTTTTGCTTGGTGTAAAAGATTTTATATATTATTACCCTTACTGAATATGTTGATGAAGTCCAAAGCAGCATCCATATAGGTAACAGAATGATTTTATAATAAAAACCAATCTCTATTGTGGGTTATTCAACAGACAAGGGATCATGGAATTAAACAGGAGCATCGTGAACAGATAGGATGTTAGATAGTATTATACAGGGTGTCTCAGAAAGAAGTACAAACCCTAACTCTAGGCGACCATAACTTCAAAAGTTTTTTAACTTTTTTAAAATTTGCGAAATTTAAAAAGAATCCGTAAACCAATTTACAATTTACTTTTTAACATTTAATGTAAAACATCATCTCGATTCCGTCGGTAGTTTTGAAGAAATTTTTATAGCTATTATGTACACAGTCAATGGACAATTCCTTCCAAGTTTGGCTCACAATAATGCAGATTTGCTGTTTAAACTACCACTGACATTATACTCTTATGTTATCATGTTCAAGCTGTCTTCTTTTATTCCCCAAAGAACCGGCCTTGTTTAATATTTGTTGTATGTTAAATGCCATTTTGTTCGTTTTATTTATAATAAACAATTACGTGACAATTAGAACAAAAACTCCAACAAGAAAAACAAAACATTGGAATAACAATTCAAGAATTGATCATCTTATTTAGAAAAAACACAATAAAAATCGGTAGAAACTGGGAAATATGTTATGTTGAACTATGGGTTGGTGGCACGCATGAGATTTTTGAATTGAGAAAGTTGAAACCAATAATTTAAAACAGGTGGATAAACTGAACCAATAGGTTATTCACATAGTTTTTATTCCAAATAGACATTCTTATTCCAATAAGATGGTGGATGGATTCAACATTTTAAAAATAAATGGCATGATTTGCGTGCAAATTCAAAATTCACGGGTTTTAATCTATATTCGTGTTATTAATGAAGTACTGGCACGAGACAAGATGGTTGGTCAACATTTGTCGCCCATACAAAGGGCATTTGTGGTTTTCAGATATGCCGAAACTGGTTTAATTTTTACTTTGTATTTGTTGGCATGCTGGATATACAAATCTTGAAAGCATTTTATCAAAACGGAAAATCTACACATCTGAATCAATTTTTAGCAAACAGAAAAGGTGAACATTTGGTGGTTGAAACCGTTCTTAGATTTTTATAATGCACAACCAAGTTGAATATCAAACTTTACTACGTTTTCAATATTAATTTCAAAGCATAACTTTTCTAGAAAGCTGCATGATGATATGCAATTTAAATTAAGTGAAAAAGGAATTTGCCTGGATTGGCGACAGCCATGGTATTAACAATTAATTTGTCAAAAAGACTGAAGATGTCACTGACATTTCTTCATTTTTAAGTGAAAAAGAAAGGATGTAAATTTCTTTTGTAATGTATGTGCAATATTATTTTGAACCTGGTGCAAAATATCATTTATTATTAAATTTTGTTTTAAAGAAATGAAATGAAAAAGAAAATGAAAGAAGTATCGATTATTTCTCGCCTGTTCTGTCTGAATCACTTTATTACAAAACTTGGAAGGAAGTGTCCATTGACATGTGTTACATAATCGCTTACTTCTTCAAAACTACTGAACCGAATCAAGTGCTGTTTACATTAAAATATTGAAAAATAATTGTGGTTTAAGATTCTTTTTAAATTTATCAAATATGATACTCACTTTTGAAGTTATGGTCACCAACACTTAGGGTGTAATTCTTTCTGAGACACCCTGTATAATAAATAAAGAGTTTAGTGTTAAAAAAATATATAAATTTTTCCTAATTGAGGTATTGGTGCAAATATACCCAATTTATATAGAAAATAATGAAAAGATATGTGCTACCTATGAGTAAAATATTGAAAGCAGTATATCAATTTATGCATAACATGTTGGAGCACATGGTCTTAGCTCAAAATGTTAAATATGGCATATATCGCTTGTTTGCCAAATTAACTCTTTTCCAATATATATAATTAATTTCTTTTTTAATATATTTCTTTGTTTGGAGATTCTGCTTCTTCACAATCACCATGAGCCCATGTAACAATATATTTTGACAAATTTGTTCCTTAAATGTATTAAAGCCACTTGTAACATCTTCAATTCAGTCTCTAAGAAAACATTTGTAAATGATTGATAACATGGATATATCTGAAGATTGTTTATTATTAGATTGATTTTTTATCAATTTCAAATTAGGCCTCAGTGTTCTGCTTGCAAAATGAAATATTTGACAATAAAAAATAAATATGTATAAATAAGAGTAAAATATATAATTAAAATACAAATAATAATAACAAAACTACCCTGGTGACAGTCTTCAACAATACCGATTTGCCAAGTCATCAATTTCTTAGTGATTTCAACGCCATAGCAATCCCTGCTGCTCACTGGGCCTCATTCTAATTAGTGTTCAAAAAGGAAAGTATAATTCTGACTTCAGGATATGATGTACATGCACTACTGGCTTGCTATGATACTTTCAGAGCTGTTAGTGGAATGACACAAAACTAAATATACTATATTGTAAATATGTGACCCTGTGTGAACCTCACAGCCAGCAATGATGAAAACAAAGGGTAATTTTAAGGAGGAGTGTGGTACAGTGATTAAGGTCTTTGCCGCTGGTGCAGAAGGTCTGAGGTTCAAATCTCAGTAGGACCATGAAATATCAATTATCCGCTCTCCCCATGATTGCATCTGAAAGACGAGGGGCTGATGATCCATGACAAAGACCTCACTACAGTCTATTCTGATAGGGTGATTCCCTGTTGTCGGAGAACAATGGACTGTCCTGTAAACCCCAGTGTGCTATCTGTGGCGCCCAGTTGTTAGCATAATCTCCTTGATTAGTAGCTGTTAATGCCAAGATATGCCTGACTTTAAAAAAAATAAACAAATTGTAATGTCCTTCATGAGAACAAATCAAGCTGTCAGACAATTACAACCTTATTAAGAATGAAACTGCCAGCAAGGTCCAGCTCATGCCTTCCATTAAAAGAAGAAATTGAGCTCTAAGAGAAATACAACTCTATGTCCTTAAAGAGACATGAGGAGATTTCCAGAAAGAAGCGCCCCCAATTTTTGTCGAACCCCGGTTTTCTGCATATTTGGAATGCTTACCAATTTATTAGATCACACCTGAAGTGAATTAGCCGAATATGATGTCTTTATGTAATAAGATAATGATTACTTTCTGTCGTGCACGTCAGAAAGTCAAAGCATGGTTTTCTATGGGGACGATTGCGATAGCAGGCAAGTTCAAAACAAGGTTTGCGGTTTTCTTTTGTACTTGTTTGTTTAGTAAACCTTCGAAACGTTCTCGGTAGGTGGTCTAGGACCGATCCAGTGAAAATTGAGAGAAATTTGTATCCTCAAAAAATCTCCTCCTGTCAGTTTAACAAGAAGAAATCTGCCAGCAAAATCCAGCTCACATCCTTCATGAGAAAAAAATCAAGCTGTCGCAGAAATAAAATTGTGTGCCCTTAACAAGAACAGAACTGCCAGCAAAGTCCTGCTCATGCCATGCTCTTCATGAGAACAATTTCAGCTACCACAGAAATACAACTGTGTCCTTAAGGGGATGCTGAAGTCGTGAAGGTGATTTTCTAAAGTATTGCACCTATGGCCTTCATATTTGGTGGGGTGATGTACCTTCATGAAACTATTAATTTTCAGGCAAAAAAATAACAGGTTTCTACCCGGTTGCCATGGCAACGGTGGCCATCTTGTTTTTTAAAGGGTGACCTTGCGCGCAGTTTTTTGTCGCAACGCTTTATCCTATTGTAACCAAAATTGGTATATTAACCATACACATGTATAGTTCCATTTTTACAGAACCAATTTTTAATTTGATATCGCATTTGTGAGATATGGTCCGTTAAATATCGAAAAAGTCTCATTTTCGGGAAAAAAACATGAAAACGAGTCGTTTCCATGGTTACAAATATTTTTTCAAAAATTCCTTCTGTAAAGTTCAAGATATACATGCCAGCAACTTACTTACCAAATTTGAGCTCAAACGGACATTGCGTTTTCAAAAGAAAATGCGCGCACCATGTAAACAGGCGTGAGACCGCTTTTGAGAGAAAACTGCGTTTAAAGATTAGAAACGCTAAATATGCAAATTAGTTGCGAATTCTTCCATTTGGAGTTTCATGAATGTAACTGCTATGTTATGCCATGAATAAAATACTACTTCCATGCATTACATGGGCTCAAAAAAATCACTGAAATCCATTTAATTGCCAATTTTGTTAAAAATAGCCCTTTGAAAACAATAAAATACATAAGAAATGCTTTACATGTGTTAGTATAGGAGAAATTTCAATTTACTGTGATTTGCGTCAATATGCTTCACTTTGATCAACTATAAGTTCTGAACCGAATGTCGTATTTAAGTCAACTAAAAAGCAAATTAAAGCTGAAATTCCAAAGAATATAAATAAAGTAAAACACCAATTCATCAAAAACTGCATATTTTCACAAATTACGACTTCAGCATCCCCTTAAAATGAACAAAACTTCCAGCAAAGTTCAGCTCATGACCTTCATGAGAACAGATCAAGCTGTCACAGAAGTACAACCTTAACAAGAACAAAACTGCCAGTAAAGTCTAGCTCATGTTATTTGTGAGAACAAATCAAGCTCTAAGAGTAATACAACTCTGTGTCCTTAACAAGAACAAAACTGCCAGTAAAATCTAGCTCATGCCCTTCATAAGAACAAATTGAGCTGTCAGACAAATGTAATTTGTGCCCTTAACAAAAATGAAGCTGTCAAACCAAGTCCAGATTAGCCCTTCATGAGAACAAATCAAGCTGTCAGAGAAGTACCACTCAGTACCCTTAACAAGAACAATCTTTCAGCAAAGTTCAGCTCATGCCCTTATGAGAACAAATCGAGCTCTCAGAGAAGAAACACAATTCTGTGCCCTTAAACAAGAACGGAAACTCCGTAAGTCGAGCTTGTGCCCTTCATGAAAACAAATAAAGCTGTATGGGAATACAAGTCTGTGTCCTTAAAGGCTGAATCAAGATTTCTTCCAAGGATTCGCCCCCAATTTTCCCTGGCAGAAAATACGGTACACTAATTATTACCTAATATGAACATAAAATTGAACCTAAATTGTACCTATTTGGTATGTAGGTACATTTATGTGTACCTAAAATGTACCTATTCAGTTTTAGTTTTGTAAAGTTACCTAAATTGTACCTAATATGTACCGATTTGAACTTAGATTTTTTTTTAACTTGGCTAGATACTAAAATGTACCTAAGTATACCTATTTGAATTAGAAAAAATTTCAAATGCGTTGCTGTACCTAAACTATACCTATTCGGACTAAGAAACTATTTTTCACATAATGAGGGTACCTATATACCTATCTGGGACTTAGAACTATTTTTCACTAATGAAGGCGTCGTACCTAAACTATACCTATTTGGACTTACAAATATTTTTCACCATAATAAAGGGTACCTAAAATATACTATTTGGACTTGGACTTCTACATTCTTGGTATACCTAAGTGTACTATTTTCCAGACCATTCTGCATTCCATTGTCTAACAGTAGTGTACCTAATTTTACCTAAAATTGGAATAAACTGTGGTGACCTCAAATTAAAAGGTGGGGTTTCCTTAGAAACACATTAACAGCCATAGTATTTATCACAGCAGTTAGAATGCAGTAAATTTGAATTGGATTGAAGCAGTTAAGGTGACAGTTAAGAATTTCAATTGGATTGAGCAAGTAAGAAAGACAAAATGTGCCTATGGGGGTGGGTGGGGGGTGGGTTGCCATTCATTTTCATCCATATTATGGAAGGAATCACTAGACACATATACACCACAACTGGCAGATAGGGTATGTACTGCAAGGATTATACTATTAAACATTTAGATAAGGTGATCTTGCTTGTTGACAAAGCCTGGAGAACAGAATTCAGAAGCTGGTAAAGTTCAGATGCAGATCATGAGTGTTGGATATTTATGCAAGCTTGACTTAATATGGTAACAGTTGGATAATATGCAATAGGCATCAGCTTGACCTAATATGGTATGTATAAACATTGAATAGGAAGTGCAATTTCTATTTTCATACCTACATGAAATTGAACATTTATGAAAACCCTACCTTGACCAAAAAAAAATCCTTTTCTGTGCAGGGGCTTAATCATATAGCTTCAAAGTTGTGGGCTGCATGGTGTTAGGTTGGGGAATTTGAAGAAAGGGATTTAGCCCATTTGTTTAAAAAGTGTCATTGCTAAATCAATGGTATAAGATACACCTCGAAACAAATGAAGGTGTGCCGGCCAGAAAGTGCAAATTATATTGGCGATTGAGCAACATACCATGCAGTCTTTCCTTCCAACTCTCATAAAAATGGAGATTTTGACATCATCCGACTTGCAAATTTAATTCAATAATTTAAAAATTTTAAACGTTTCATACGGGTTTAAAATATGTATAGTTTGCTCATGACACTGTAGCATAAAAACACCATCAGGATCAATTGGAAAATTGAAAATAATTTTTAGCGGATCAGGAAATACCTTTTTAAGGAAATTTGCTGCCTCCTAGTAACAAGGTATATATGCATGTAAATTTTATCTATTTAAAGGATGAATTCATGAGCCCAGCACTTCATTTTGTTCACGATTCACTGGATATCCGTGAGATAAGGTGATTGCTGATGGCGGATTTTGATGGTATGATGAGCAATTTGTTTCGCAGTGCCCCATTGCCACTGTTGCAATTTCTGTCTGTCACAGCAAAAAAAATCAGAATTTTTAAAATTCGGGGGGACAAGGCTCTCTGCCCCTTTAAAGATACCAAGTTTAGATATTAAAGGTTGAATGCATACAGCATGTCCCAAAAAACAAAAATGAAAACGGTGTCAGGTGCCATAAGATTATAACTAAAGCATAGGTGACTGTTATTTTTATTAAAGACTGTTAGCTAATATCCTTGAAAATGTCAGAACGAAGAGTCAATAGTTTTTATAATATGATCCAGCAATCAAGAAACCTGCAGGATCCTTTTTACTACAATGAGAAGCTGGTAACCACAGGCCCACTTAAGAATAGAAATGCAAATACAATTTTGATTACATGAACATGTAATTTGCTTATATTTCTTGCATTTACGTAATTATTATTCAACTTATAATGATAATTCTGCAACACTTAAATTTGGCATCCCTTACATAAATGTGGTTTATTCCGTTAACGTTATGAATTTTTAGGCGGCTGTTGGTAAACTACTAATTCTTGCCATTTCAGCGTGTTAGCTACAGTCCTTCTTACCTTACAATAAATAACAAATAGTCAATCTTTAGTTAAAAAACTTATGGCACTGGTACAAGTATTGGTTTTTTTTTTTAGGGGGGGACTCTCCTATAAATAGGCCCAGTGGTGAGATCATATGAAATCCAATGTTAAGGTAATCAGGAGGTGACTTGAGTGAGGCTAGGCCCCTTTTTGACGTTCATAATTAAAGGTCCACATGTACTGTAGACAGCCAGCCTTTCAGATGATACTTTTTAAGGTGAGTGTGGGGGGGGGGGGGGAGACAAGGTATGCCCCTTTAAGTACCCTATTTTGATATTAAAGGTGCACAATACTATCTACAGGGGCGGATCCAGGATCTCACTAGAGGGGACGCCCCGAATTACTGGCGATCGCAGCGAGCCGGTAGACCCAGGTTTTTTTTTCGGTCAGTTCAAAATTCTGGAAGACCAGGGGGGGGGACATACTGCGAACCATTGTCCCCCACAAAGCTAGATTCTACAACGGCACCCCCGTCATGTACCGGTCATTCTTAGAGATCTACAGGGCCCCCTATGCGTAAAAATACATTTTATATAATCTACAATGCGCTCGGCACTCTATACTGCGACCGCTGGCGCCCACAAAGCTAGCTCTACACGAAACGCCCCCCAACTCCCTGCACCGTCATTCTTAAGATCTACAGGGCGGCCCTATGTGTAAAAATGCTTTCGTATAAGATCTACCATGCCCCGTCGCACTATGTACAAAAAAAAAAAAAACCACCCCCCCGCCCGGCACCCTGTTGCTCTGCAAAAAAACAGAGGGGGCGCTCGCACGGGGGCGGCCCCCCTCTAAATCCGCCCCGATATAAACAGGCCAGTGGTTTCAGATGATATAAAAATCCTAACTTTTTAAGGTAATCGGAGGGGGGACAAAGCCTCTTTAAAATGAGTAACTTTTGATAATTAGATGTGCTTGTTCCGAGCTGACTATGTATTGGTGTACCTAAAATGACCTGTTTTGAACCCTGAACATGGTCATTTTATGTACATGTGTACCTATTAAGCTCAAAATAGGTACTGTACATTACCTATAAGACCTGTTTTGGAACCCGAAAACAGGACAATTTAGGTACAGTGTACCTATAATATGCAAATAGGTACTGTCCCTCAAATTAACCTGTTTTTGGAACCCGAAAACAGTCACTTTAGGTACATGTGTACCTATTATGCTCAAAATAGGTACGTGTACCTAAAATGACCTGTTTTGGAACCCTAAAACAGTCACTTTAACATTTGTACCTATAATATGCTCAACATGTCAAAATAGGTACTGTACCTAAAATGACCTGCTTTTGGAAGGAACCCGAAAACAGGTCCATTTTAGGTACATGTACCTATATTATGCTCAAACTAGTACTAATACCTAAAATGACCTGTTTTGGAACCTGAAAACAGGTCACTTTAAGTACACGTGTACCTATTATGCCAGAAATAGGTACTGTACCTAAAATGCCTGTTTTGGAACCCGAAAACAGGTCATTTAAGGTACATGTACCTAATATGCTCAAAATGGTACTGTAACCTAAAATTACCTGTTTTGGAACTGAAAACATGTACCTATAGATGCTCAAAATAGGTACCTGTACCTGTTTTGGAACCCAAAACAAGTCACTTTAGGTCCATTGGTACCTATATAATGTTAAAATAGGTATATTTTTCGCTGATAGGTACACTTCAGACTTAAACAATTTTTTAGGTACTGTATCCTAACATGACCTGTTTTAGGGTTCCAAAAACGGTCATTTTTGCTTACTTAGATTAGGTTCCATTTTAGGTACAGTACCTAAATGTACCTATTTTCTTCTGCCAGGTTCTGACAAATCATGTTTTTTGCATAATGTTTTGTGCACATACTAATCACTGTGGTAAATAGGTGATAGCTAAATAGTTAAAATTTTATTTTTCCTTCAAATTCCGGATCCGGAACTTTTGTTTATACACAGTAAATCCGGTGGGTTTGTTATAATACAGCCTAATGTTAACGATTCAAAATCGATTTTCTCTAACTTTGGAATTTAGATTTTAGGTGACTATCTTCTTCAAGTGCACTTATGTTTAAGTAAAAGGGCATTTTGTGATCCACAGCCTTGCCCCCCCCCCCATGACTTATCTAAAAAAAGTTAAGGCTTTTTATCATCTAATCTTAACGGAATCCTACGTGCAAATTCGTTCGTATCTGTAAGAATTCGCAATTTTGTATTTTCTTTCTGTGACGGACGGAAAATTAATGCACAGTGGGCTATGGAACCGTGGGAAAGAAGCATTTAAACATAACACAAAACCGCAAAGTCGGGATCAAACTAAAAAGCGTGAATAAGCTTTTCTTCAAGGATAACTAGTACTGAATAAAACAGAGGTTGCTGGAATCACGAAATGCGCCTTTTCAGTCACAAACAAAATAAATATATTTTGAAATCTCTGAGTCGCCTTTAACAAACAACTGCCATAAACGTCCAACTTGCACCCTCCATGAGAACAAATTGAGCTCTCAGAGAAATACAACTCTGTGCCCTTAACAAGAACGAACGAGCTGTCAGCGAAATCCAACTCAGACATCAATAGAAAACATTGAGTAACCTACAAGGTTTTAACACAAATCAATGCATTTCACGACCAACCTAACCAATATCTTAAACGGTCGTTCCTCACGATCGAAACTTTCCAAAACCACCTCGCTCAGTTGTACTGTCTAGCAATTCTGATTTAAAACGCTGTTTTGCTCCTTTTTTAACTCCTCTGCAAGGCTAGTTTTTCATTAATCTTAAAATGAGTCCAATGCAGCAACACATGAGGGAAATGACATTTTGATGACAATTCAAGGTGCCCTTCTCTCTCACAGTGAATGCTAGCATTACCTTTCTTACGGGGCTTTTCAGGCAATTGACAAGTCAAAGGGTTTGGATGAGAATTAAACAGCATGTCTGGACTGGATGGAGGAGCGGATCGGCAAATTTCCGTAATTGATCAATCTTTGGTGGAGTTGCTAGTTTCAACTTGGACTTATTTGTAGTTAAGTGGAGTATCACTGAGTAGCAAGAGAACAAATGTCAATTTAACAGCTTTGGCTGATAATTTGGTATTTTAATATTATTATGTATTATTGCTATTGTTGGTTGTGGTGTTGTTAGTTTGTTTAGTAGTAGTTGAGGTCTCTGCATTTGATTTTGCTCTTACTGGAGTGCCTCGATTAGTTGTTGATCAGTGTATATACAACTATGCGTCATCTATTGCTGTCATCTATTGAGGAGATGGAAAGGGGTCATGTCGGGACCTAAAATAACATCTTGTTCTTGGATCTCCGACTTTTGCCTCCCATCCTACTATACCACCTCATGTCCCTCCCTATCACTGTCCCTCCACATGGCGTCCTTACATACATTCATCCTTCCGTCGATCCCGCGGTTTCCGTATCCCTCCTTCCCGGCTTCACCTCCTGATATGCGATCCCAGAGATTTCTGTCACTCACACCCTTTCTCCCTCCCTCCCTAAGAACCTCAAATCAATATCTCAAGATTATATTTGTTTCCTCTCTTTTACATTTAGTGTTAAAAATGACTTCTTCTTTGCAGGAGACAAATTGTCTGGTACACACGATATGGAGTTTTGATGCATTCAGCGACAGTAAAGGTGCAACGAGAATTTCACATATCAGGGTACCTAAAAAATCAAAGTACTAAATTTTTGCCCTGAAGTAAAGCTTCCATCAAAAAACATCCCCCATCTGAAAGGCTTAAGCTGAGAATGTTTCTTTGGTACAAAAAAAATTAGAAAATTTCTAATTTCGTATAAGAGCAAGTATGAAATCAGCCTATGTTTTACATTGAAATATAAGCAACTCAAAAGTCGCCTTTTTCCTCTCTTTTAAAACATTTCCATAGCCAAATACAAGGTAAGAAGTCTATTGAGTGTCTAATCTATATGAAATTACTCTTATGACACAATTTTGGGTGCCATCAAAATCTCTGTTGCACTTAAGGGTTAACTGACTTTGAAGTCAAGTGGTTTTCTACTATAACCTAGAAAACTCAACATCTGAGTCAATAGAGTACAACTACAACCACCCATGCGCCATATACATGCGCCTACATACACACATACCCTGCAGCTATCTAAACCAGACAGCGAGTAGTGCTAGTACTTGTAGGTTGTCGAGGAGTAGATTTGGGATCCGTCACATGTGCAGATGCTGGAGCAGGGAATGTTATTAAACTTTGAATACCTATGAGCAGACTCAATTCCACGGTGGCTGATCATTTCAACAATCATCCAAGCAAAATATTATCAAGACTAATAAGAATAGGATGATATGGCATTTCAAAATCACCTACACAATTGTATCCTTTCCTGTGCCAAGTGCAGTAGTTCCCACTTATGATTCATTCCTAAACACATCTAATTCTTCTTTCAGTCAGACTTCAGCGAGTTCAATAAATGCAGCCTATATGCATTAAGCATCCAGAACATCAGACATGGCGGACATCATGACACTACAAAAGCATCACAGCTTATTCAACAAGTCTATTATAATATAGATAATGTTGTAGGTGGTATTACAAAGTGGACTAAATATCATTTTTTTTGTAATTTTTACGGTGTCCCAAAAGCCCAAAAGTAATAATAAATTAGTAATTAATTACATTAATAATAAAATTAAAAAAAAAATGGAAAATTGGGGTTTTAAAAATAATGATGTACACACTATACTCCAATATGGTATTTCCATGGCTTTACAAAATGTTTGCCAGTGTTATTAAAAAAGGTGAAGTACAATGCATAATTACGATGCGGAAAGTGAGAAAAAAATGTTTTTTAATTTGTATTACATTAATCTCTGGTGATGTATCCTGTCAAAAATAAGAGATTAAATGGCACAAAAAAAGATTAACTTGGCCTCCTTCGTTAATAATGGCACTATCAGTGATCCACTCAAAAAAATAAAAATTTGCAGTAGAAGTCTAAAATGAGGATAAGTCTGGAGAATTCACATAAGTATTTTTTCCAAACGCAAAATGACAAAAAGGAAGATAACGAAGTGTTCAAAGATCTCCATTCAATTACCCATTGATAAGTGTCTGATACAGGACAGTACAAAGATACGATCTCCATTCAATTACCATTGTATAAAGTGTCCGTCATACAGTAAATGACTAAAATATCTGATTTTGTCCTTATTAGGTTGTTTTCAGCAGGATAGCTATATGTTAACAGATATGCCACAAAATCTGATTTTGTTATTTTTCGACTGTAGGATTTGACAAATCACTGATATAATGTCTTTAAAGCTATTTGATAACAATGAGATCCTACATGGTTCGGCTATCATGTTATACCACTATGAAACAAACTAACACCTATCTCTGATCATTTTTCAGTGGTGATAGAAGCTGACTCATACTAGGCACATCATCGGATGCATTTTAAAGTTTAATCTTATAGCAATGGGTTGTTTTGACAATATTTGAGGAAAAAACCTTGATTGTAGACTGGATTAATTGCAGTAGACATGTGGGCAAGTCACAACAGTATACATGACACTGAAGGCAATGTGGGCTCAGAGTTTAACAAGCTTGGCAGACAAAGTAACAAGTTAAAGGTGCCAGCGCCAGAATAAATAGAGAAAATCAACCTGCTCTTAAGGCAAGAGGCTGCAGGTTGATTGTGCCTCATTTGTCTCTTTTTCCTGGAGAGGGTGTAAATTTGACATCCACATTGAGGAAGCAAAGATTAAATGTACGAAATTCCTAATGCAATCACATGCCACACAAGGGCTTTTTATAATTCTTTACCTCTGCTGCCCATTTATTGAAAATGCAGGCGTTCTGATTGGTCAGTTTACTGCCCCTTATTCTGCCATAAGGGTCGCGAAGAGTGTTCTCATTATATCACGTTGTCTGCGCCTCGTCCATTATTTATGTTTTCTGACACCTCGGACACATATTCGCCCATAAAGGATACTGAACACCCTTTATTTCTTAAATATTCGATTGATGAAAGAAACGTTTCAATAGTGTATTCATCTCTCTCCATCCAAGGTAATTTTTGGTCATCATGTTGTAAACTTCAAAAAGCATTTTAAAAAATATTTCAGGTGATAGGCCTGTCTTTAGTAAAATTAGATATGTAAAAAATAAATGAGTGACATTTACTTGCAAAAATTAATTGTTCTCCATAGTCAATAGGCCATATTTTGGAAGGTATTCCAAAAATCTTCAGTGATATGAAAAACATGTACAAAAGTGCATCTATGACAACTACACCACCTTACAAAATATGATTTAGAGCTTTACAAAATGATTACAAATATGAAAATATGCTTCACAGGTTTTTCCTTTTATATAGACAAATCCGACCAGCCAAATGATGGGCAGATTATCCGCCATTACTGGGGGGGCATCCAACCCCAAACCTACCAAAATCTTTTGACGTCTGTACCAAGGCTGATTAAGTATAATTCAAAAAGCTACACTTAATTGCACGATTTTGGGTTGAATTCAAGCAGGATGCACCACAGCATGGCTGCAAGTGAGGTGTTGGAATGTATAAAACCGGATTGGTGTATATTTACCCGATCAATTTAATACTTCTTTACTACTACTACCAAAACAATTACTGTATATAAAAAATGCATTATTTTTTTTATTTTTGTGTAATGTTTATGGTCATTGCAAGACAATTAGCACATTGATGCCAGAAAGTCTTATGCCCTATTAATAAAAGTAAAATTGTCCACATTTTAGAGGGGCCATGGCCTGATGCTAACAGCCTTGTATCAGGGACCCGAGATTTTGGTTTCAGAGGAAAGACTACTATTTATCTCATTATCCGTGAAATCTTGCTAAAAGGATGTATGTTGGATGTTATGAATGAGCAAAAATGTGCCCCATTTTGGTAGCCAATATGATTTTTACACAGTATTCAACATGGATTCATATCAAAATTATTCATATTAAACAAGATTGAATTATCAGTGTGAAACTTTAGAGTTGGGGTTATTGGGGTCAGGATCTGTCATCAAGTCA
>JAMKCH010000538.1:0-39961 GCA_023653785.1 Ophioderma brevispina | reverse complement strand
ATGAAATTATGTAGAACACACACTAGAAGTCATTAGTATCATTTTTGATTGAATAGCATAAATAGTAATAACGTTGTTTTACCTTGGTTTCCATGGCAACGGCCCTGGACACACACCAATAACAGGATGACCTGCGACATTCGGTCGGAATTTTCTTACAATCAAAACGCGAAGAATATACTTCTATCATATTTAATTATTATGTTATGGATTTGCAATTTGTTTACTTTTCTGTTTGTCAATTTTGTGGAATAAACAATCATTTCAATTCATTACTTAACAAATTGCCAATAGGCAAAAATTCACCACAGGTCGTGATCAGTAAATCGAAAAGTCCATAATCATGAACCGCTTACATTTTGACGAAAAAGGTGTCGTTGTACTCAAATTTCATGCCTTTAAAGTTTAATAAGAAAAAACAAAGTTAATTGGATTTCTAAATTTGGTTTTCGTCCCTACTTCAACGACAACAACTATCTAAGGTCAATTCAACAGCATTTCTTTCACCTCCATTTTTCATATATCTTACCTGATTCCAATTCCCACTACGCTTCACCAGTGCTTTCGCTAACACTCTTCTACCTTTAGCATTTTTATTCATCCTTCAGTAGCCATTCGTGTTGGGATATGGGATATGCAATATAAGCCCTTTCGCAATTCCGACTGCGCATGCGCGAGATGTGCTTGAAAACCAGTTATCCTGAGTATAAACAGGCACCAACGATATCGTACTTCGTGTGCTGTACCGGTGAACCCAGTCATTCACACGAATTAACCGCCTGTATTTCTTTAATATACCGATTTATTTTTGTATTGAGAGTATTCTTAAGAACCACAAACATACTCAGATCGTGTTTAAACTGTGTGATTTTAATTTGTTATCAAAAAGGTGAATTTGTTCATGTGTTGTGAAATATCAGCAGTCCTGAATGCAAGGATTGCATTCGCAACCTTTAACCCGTCGATTTATCATACACGATGTGTGCGGTTACAGCCTCCAGGGAACTTGTACATATTCTAGTACATTAGTTTCTAACAATTTAGGTATGTTACACAGAAAATAAATTCTATGCATGCCATAGCAGTACAGATCTACGCTATTGCCAAATAGTAGGATACAGGAACCATCTGTTTTCAGATACTAGCATTAGACTTTACTAGTTAGGTGCTCGGGATACATATAATTACAGGCAATGGTGCAAGTTTAGGATTCCCCAATATATCAAATGCGCCCACATCAATCCACTCACCTTCAGAAAACCCTATCACCTGCTTTGTAACACATTTTCGTTTTAAAATAGTCCCCAAATTGAGAAAACAATCATCAAAAATATTTCACTTTTCGCGGCTGGTGATCAGCAGGCATACACTCCCAGTAAGACTTGCATCATATAGCCTTGAGCGTGGAATTTCACTCTCAAACTCGTACCCTATTACCCCCATGTTGTACGGCAATATTTTGACTCTATATTTGCTGGCTTGGCTTGGGCCTATATTCTTCACCAATATTGGAACCATTAAGAGGTGGCGATATGAAGCCGCTGCCACAGCTAGTGCCAATGAACACCATTATGGCGGCAATATGCAATAGCCACGTGTTACCGATGCCATCTATTACCAACAGGAATAAAATTATTGCCCTTGGAAGCCAATAAAGGACCAATACTGCCACCCACATACAATGCCCGATGCCAGATTACCGATGGGATTCCATTGTTGGGCCATATATGCATGCTATGGTGGGAGACAAGTTTGTAAGCTTTTGTAGTGCTTTCCATTTCCATTTTTCCAAGTTTTCATGTTGACGAGGTGCAAAGAGAGATTTTTTGAGGCACCCAAATATTGTGTCATAAGAGTTTATCATCTAGATAGACTCTCACTAGATTTCTTTCCTTCTATTTTCTAAGACATGTTCTTAAAAGAGAGAAAAAGTTGATTTTTTGATTTGCTTATATTTCATATAATAGCTTGAATTCTCATAGTTTGCTATATCGAAATTAGAATTTACAATTTTTGTACCAAGAAATATTTCTCAACTTAATCCTTTCCAGGGGATTTTTTTGATGGAAACTACTCAGTGCAATCAGATTTTCACATTTTTTTAGGGACCCTGTTTTTGAAATCTCTCGTTGCACCTTAAGGAAACCATGATTCATTCAAGGTAGTAGATTTAGCTAAGTTTATTGATTTTTTATAGATTTTGAGAATTTTGCTGGTAGAAGTGTACAAATTTCGGGCTATTTCAAAAGTTGTTTACACTGTTGTTTAACCTTCTCGTTTTTTTTTACCCCAAATTCTAAGACATACCTTCGTTCAAGAGTGTTTCAATGGGAGCTGGTTGTATTTAGAGTGATAAATTAGCAAAATTCATCCAGTAATAGGGTTGGTCCCTATTAGGACTAAAGCTACACAATTACCCCGTAATTTACCGGGGAATTTGACCCATTATATAGTGCCTACATTATGTTTATATCGGCATTGTAAGCCTCATAAGTGCAGCCTTCCATGCATGCAATTAAGATATGTGGGCAGTATCTAAGTACAAATTGGGGTTTGGATTTTCTTGTTATTCTTGGAAATTTCAATTTCAAATTGAGATTCATGGAAGTCACTGTACTGTGTATTGGTAGGCTATGTACATGATACATGTGAGGGACCCCCTCTTTCTCTCGCCTACCGTTCCTTCAAATAGCTAAAGGGTTCGGTATTAAAAACGATCTGTACTGTTTACGTGCAGATTTTACGATTTAGATCGTTTCCAAACTTCTCCGATCTCACTTGTTTTAGCAATAAAAGCCTTGTAACTGCGGGCATAATAAACCAGTAAAGTCTACTCAGAGATTTCGAAATTTTATATTTTTTTGTGTACAATGAAAAAATAGTCAACCACTAGATCTAAAGATAGTAACCAAAAATGCATCATTCCGAAACTTGAGATGCTCGAATTTTTCGTTTTGATGCAGTAAACACTTTCGTGTAGTATTAACGTCCCATAGGATACTGTTATAACAAAATGCCGGATCGAATTTTATAACAAAGTTGTGATTTTCTATATAAGAAATTCGAATTAAGCTTAGCAAATTTCACACAGGATATTATATGGACAAGCATTATGGACATGCAAAAACACGATTTTTTTTTTTTTGGAAATTGAGGGCGCCCTCCTCAGTAAATCTAAGTCTGAGTCACCTTAACTGCCATGACTGCAGTTCCTCCACGCCGCGGTAAGCCACACAGTAGGTAGTGTTTCATGTTTTAAAATCTTTTATTTACTGACACCTAATTTTATTTGCATTCTAAAGTTAACTTTCCTTGCCTTCCATCTCCTTCCATCTATCAAACAACAAAACAAACGATTGAGCAAATATATCGTTTATTACTCGCCGAAACACACGCATTTACTACGTGAGTATAAGCGTTGCCAAGGACGACATGTTGTTTCATTCTCAAGTGCCTTTGACGTGCACGCGTCACGTGACTTTCTGAAATTGCGAAAGGGTTTATATTCTATAATCGACTGGCTGGTAAAGACTAAAGGAGACAACCACGTAACGTCACACATATTTACAATATTAATTGTAGAACATATACGCCAAGGCGCTGTGTTTCTAGTCAACATTATGGAAAACGTCATGTGTAGGGAGCACACCCCACCAAATGACACCCCGCATTTTTGGTGTAATGGTGGGTATTCCGGTAAGACATACCGTCGATTGTAAGCAATTGGTGTGGCATGGTGCCTAGATATTGTTGATTATCAAATGTTAATATTTAATGAAGTGCAACAATGTTCTATACTTGGAAAGATCAGAAATTTGAATCTACAAATAAATTAGGCCTCGGAAGTACTCCGTGCTTGATACGGCTATGTTTTATACCGTGTGGGGTGAAAAAGTGGTGGCGCTATTCAAAGCCTTTATCTCGAATTCTATCCTGTATCGGTATCAAATTACCATGATTTTTTTACAAATTCATCTTTTTTGATATGAAATATCTTCATACATCAAATATGATGTCACTGGGGTTTGAAATTTTTGAACTTATTCAAGTCAATTTTAGCTTGTATTTCAAATTGGGAGCGTTTTATTGGTGGTGTGCTCCCGTAACATTTGCAGACACTTTCATTAGCATCTGGCCATGCCTGGAAAAGTGGGGAATTTGGAATGACATTCCAGGAAATTTTGAAATGTGGGAAGGGAAATTTTGTTGGTCCTTTACATGTGCTTGTTCCGATTTATGTCTAATTGTGTTGTTTCGATCTTTGATATGAGAGCCTGCACTTGCACGTACTCCCCTACTATCAAGTACCGTTGGAACAAACTTGCAGTTTTAAATGGTGAAGCAATACTTGCATTTGCAAAACCCTATTCATTACTGTGCTCATATTGATAGTTAACACTAAAATGGTCAGTTTTTTTGTTTATTAGGAATGAACAATGGCTTTGAGGGCTCAATTTTCAGGATGACAACGAGAAAAAATACTGCCTTTTCGTCCTTATCAAAATCGATACTACTTCTGTTAAATCGGGGGGTCCCAAGACGATCGTAACAAGCCCTTTTTTAAATAAAGAAAATTTTTGAATTTTTGTAGGGAAATTTTGTGCAATCTTGAAGGGAAATTTTGGATTGTATTCCGGAAATTTTGCATTTTCCCCACCCTGCATCTGGCAATACAAAACACGGGACTGGTCACCAGTCAGAATCTTATGTCTTGAAATTTCATTAAATTTCACTTCCTAAAAGAGTGATGAAGATATTTACGACTATCCTTATGTTGCTAACACTCTAAGGAATACTTTCATTCAAAGTGGAATCTATTATTTTTTGTGCAAGAGTGCAATTATTGGGGGGGGGAAGAATGTGTGACAAAAGTTTTGTCATATCAGTTACATGCTGTTTTGGCATGACTACGAGTTTGATTAAGTTACGGGCATTATATAATTGTACATTAATGTAGGAGTCATGCTCAGCAGGACTAACCTTCTAGTGCAAACCATATAACACCCAGTGAGGCTTGCACCGCATAGTTTAGCGTGTGCTTAAAAATGTTTTATTTGAAAGTGTCATCTGCAAGAGGGACATTCTGTGATCTGTAGCTGTGTCAATCTGTCTGTGTTAAAAATGTTGAGCCAAATACCCGCGAAACATAATGCATGGTGTAATCTACATATGTGACCCACCACATCAAAACCAGGAACACAAGTTGCAGTGACAAACACACCTTTTTCAATAAATGTTGTTGTGAATGCCAGTTAATCACATGAGTTCTGCTGAGCTAGTTTCGGTACCCCCCTTTTCGGTACCGCAAACCCGGGTTGTATCCCCATAGGGCTACAACTTGGGTTGCAGACAATATGGTAGAGTCCCCGACAAATTTATGTACATTTCCAGAAGCAATAATCATGTAAGACGTTTTGGTCACACATATGCCCATTGAGCAATATTCATAAGGGGATTAAGTTAACTAAGGCACTTTTGTGTGGGATTTACTATCAATTTCCTTGTGGTAACGGTTGTACGGGTAAGCAAAGGTGACGGCAACGTTCGTCGGCTTCTATCCAGGATTCTATCACAGCATCGTCCACTGTGTTTCACAATCTCTCGGGTATAATCTGGAAACAAACGCTCAATGGCCACTGACCTGGAACTAGAGGTCTTGGTCATATGGTGTATTGGCTGTGACAGGCCGCCGATCCTCATGTGCAATTTCAAACGTTCGCGTTCAACATGCTCATTTTGGACTTTTAGTGATTGCGACTATGGCAGACTACAAGAAGGACAAGACATATGAATCGGTCACCAAGCAACTCACTGGTGCTAAGTCCCTGACCTCACACGCTTTAGCAAAGTCTAGCTTAGAAGTGGTAAACATTCCATGTACACACGAGACGCAGTGAATTTTTTCAGTAAAGATTTTTCAGTTATTGAGTGGGTACGTTAAAGATTTAAAAGAATTTAGAAAGATGTGTACCATAATGTTCCAATTTCTGTTTTGAAAAAAAAATTGTATTTTCCCTCCAATGGCGCGCCCTGCAATCGCAACTTCGTTGTGCCAGCGTGCCTGGATGCTAATTTTACCTCTGGGCACAGCAACAACATTACGATTTGCATATGCTCAACATTCAAGGCAAATTTTGACCACGCGTTTCCCCGGATGGTACACTAAAGATGTAGCGACCACATTGATAAACGTGAGACTGCAGCGTGTGCCAGTACCCCTTGAGTAAGTATTTCATTGCAGTTTCGAAAGGCGTGTTACCCTAACAATTCGACATAATTTACTATTCATAGATTTGCTTACTTTGCTTTACTACTGTCGCTTGAGACGTTTAGGAAACTGTAAGTTAGCTATTCTAAAAAGGAATTTGCAGCACCTAAGTTGGTCCATTGTTCCCGTTTCAGTAATAATCGGTTTCCGTAAAGGGTACTTTCGCCACTTGCTTTTTGTCTTTCAAAATCCTTTAACCTTGGACATTATCGTATATCAGCTTAACGTAAAGGTTATGCCGCTGTACAAACGCTCATCTTAAAATTAAAACCATCCCACCACATATGTTTTCTCACAATTGCGCCCTTACTAACTCCAAATGTATGTCCACACGCGTGTTCACTACATATCAACAGACCTTAAAATTCTTTCAGGTCAAAAATTTAATAATCCAAGGTGAAATGAAGTAGTTTTATTTTGGATGTTTACTTTCGATGTCCAGTCTGTTACTTACTAAGTTGACGAATGCGCAGAAAATTTACAAGATCGGTCTGGCCAGGGGCGTTTGTCCGGGCATTCGTCACGCAATTTGGAGTGGGTGTTTGCATTAACCTTCACACCAACATAAAACGCCTTGCGGGGACACAATAGCATGCCTCTGCTTTTCAATGATAATGTTGCATGTTGCCACCACTCGCCGTCGGCGTCATCTCGTGTCACCTTTTTTCATCCAAAAGTGCTTAGTGGAGATTCGTCATGTTTGATGAACAAACGAACGCGTGTAGACCTTTGACCCGTCAAACTCCGAAATTGGCAACCACTCACTCATGACAGGTTTATGGAGTAAATAATTCTGCGTTGAAAATTCATCCAATTAGTACAGTTTTTTCGCGTTGGATGTGAATGAAAAACAATGTGTGGATTCTGTTTATTGTATTGTAAATGCTACGAGTCCTGTTGAAGGTAGTTTGTAATTCTTGACCCGTTGTATACTTGTATACTTGTATACAATGGACTTTGGGTAGTGACGCACGTGGTGACCTCATGTGACCTTGGTGACCTCATGTGACCTTGGTGACCTCATGTGACCTTTGTCTCCATTCACTAACCGCAATGGCATATGACACATGCGGTAGGTGGGTGAATGCGTATTTTCACTTATTTTGGATTTTTTAGAATGATTTAAAATTATTTTGCAAAAATTATTCTCTGGCATTTGTAGTGAGAAGGATAGACTCACCGACAGACCACTTGCCCCACAAGCAAAAACGGCAAGCAAAATCTCAGTCATCTACCGGTTAACAACAATTTACCTTTATTTTACACTAAACAGTTAAAATGTCACATTTTTTGCTCATATTTCAGAGTAAGCATGACAGTCCAGACTTAGATTTTGACTACAATGCCGCCGATAAGTATCAATAGAAATAGCAGGTAAGAACAGAGAATTGTTGAGTCAAAGACAAGCCAATGTTGCAATTAGATGAAGATGTAAAACAATTGCATTACATTGCCCACATAATGGGGAGTGGGGTTTGACTGCCACCCTTTTTATTATTGGACACCACCCTTTTTACTGAGGCACCCTTGTATATTGGAAAATTCTGCTTTTCCCCCATTTAAAAAACAGGCTGCATCACCAGTTTAGAAAAATTGCATGTGTACGCTGTATTAATTATAATTAAAAGTGATAAACAATGTTATCCATAGTTGGGAACCCACGCTTTAGAAAGGGGGGGTTATAAAAATCTGAATGAAAATTGGTAAAAGGGGGGATTACTGGATTTCATTGGTATAAAGGGTGCTTTTGTAAAAAGGGTGGGTCCAGAAATTAAAAGGGTGCATTTTGATGGTTAATGAAATACAAATGCCTATCTGTGGAATGGAATTATTTTTGCCATGATGTATACATATGTGATGCGATCTGGGAAAGACCCTCCACATGGTGGCAACAAAATTTTATTTTGAGTTTTGGACTATCATTGCAAAGAGTTCAAATATAAAGTTCCATGAACTTTTTACTTTTTCTTCTATGATACACATATCAAAAGTTATGCCTATACAATCTGACAAAAATAAAGTACAAACATAAAACGATATTTAGGTATTTCTTTATTTTTTCAAAAACGTCCTGGTGCGACATGCGACGGGTTTTACCAGATCACATAAAATATTGGCAATAAAATCAAGAACATCCATACATTCTCATGTGAATTTACAAAATGTGGTGTAACTGTTTGTGTAGACACATTAAGACAAGGCTAATGACTTCCAAGACCAATGGTATTACTGAGGATGCGGATGGGTTTCAGAATTCACTGCACACTAAGGGTAAAGCCATCAAGTAAAAGGGTGGGTTATTGATTCAGGATAAAGGGTGTTTCATAAAAAGGGTGGTTTAAAAAATTCAAAAAACTAAAAAATTAAAAAAAAACACCACTGCCAACTATGTTATCAAGATTTTTTGTTGGGTGGGGATATCTAAATTAGCACCACAGAGGTACACGAAATGAAGGATGACCAAAATCATTGGGTTGTAATACAATATCCATGTAAAAATCATGTAGGGTAGCCTAGCCCTAGACTCGGACTGGCATGACTGGACTGGGCATATACGTTCAACAAATTTGGTACATTAAGGCCTCTCAGTACCATATTTAAGGTCTATCAGTTACCATATCAAAGTAATTTTCAAGGATTACAGTTATGTCACAAAACGGACCAAGAAACCCAAATAAATTGAAAACACACCTAGTTAACAACCGTATAGAAACTGTTAGACCACAGGAAGAAGCAGAGTTGCTCTTGGGCAGAAATGTTTTGAAGAAGACTTCCATTCAAATAGTAAGTGTCATCTGGTTTTGAATAGAATACATAAAAACTGTCATGTAAATAGTAACATGGAAGGCCGACTCAAAGATTTCCCTGAGAGGTGCGCATCATTTTCAAACAAATCGTGTTTTTGGCATGTAGATAATGCGTCCATATACTAAACACTTAGTGAAATAACTAGCTCAAATCGAAGTCCTTGATATAGAAAATCACAGATTTGATATAAAATTCTGGATCAGTGGTCAGCTTTAAGCAAAGGTGGTGACTGCATGAAATGAGAGTTAACTGCACAGCAGCTTGTGGCCATTGGATAACAGGACACATACCTACAAGTGGTAATTTTTGTGCATGTTAATTTTCCATGCTTGGAAAGAAACAAACCTTTTTAAAAATGGTTTGTAAATTTGAACAAGTTATTATTTTCTAAATTGGTTCTTAATTTAACTTCATTAACCTCAGAATCCATCACTGTCATGATTCCTACCAAGGGACTCCAAAAACATGCCCACACATATATACAAACCGTTGGAACCATTAACATATTTTGATATTGGCATGGTACTTTCTGTTATTTTTGTCCACTTAAATCATTTGTCTTATTGCTCTTCAAGGTAGCGAGAAATGGAGTCAAATAAACGACGACAAGCGACGCATGCACATCTTATGTCTCCTTAATAATGTAGAGGATGTTGCTAAGGGGAGCAGAGGATGCGATGAAGGCTGCCAGGGCTATTCTATATCTGAACACAGGGGGTAAAGTTTAAAAGTAATAATAGTAGGATAGTAGTTATGTGTGTTGACTGCTTTCAGCAGGAGAAGGCAAATAGGGATAGCTTTTTCCGCTGTGGGCTTTATTGTGTCACCTGCTTTAGCAGGAAGATACATGGGGATAGTTTTTTCGGCTGTGAGCTGTGGTCGAAAACAAAGGTTAACATTGGTTCATTTCTCACTTGCGTATGAAGGATAACTTCATAGTTGGTCTGAAGAATCCAATGGCCCAAGGATCATATGTATGTAAACAAAGTGACCTTGATGACCCAATGTGAACTTGGACCCCATTTTGTGAAAAATTTTATAAAACAATCTTTGGCATTTAGGATGCTATGGCCACCCAAGTTACTCCAAAAGAACCAGTGACTTAATTTGGGGTGTTCACAGATTGACTTTTGTATCACCCATATGTGACCTTGACCCAAATTCCTTTAAAATAAAGGTTAACAATGTAATCATTCTCAATATGTATTTACCGATTTAAAAAACTTCATACTTGGTCAGAAGAACCACTGGCCCAATTTCTTTGGCACATAAGATTTTGACCACTAAAATTTACTCAAAAGAACCACTGGCCAAGACTCAATATGGGCTGTACACAGATTGACCTCTGATGACCCCTATGTGACCTTTGATTCAATTTCATTAAAATCAAAGGTTAACAAACTGTGATGGCAGATGAAACATGTAGTGGAAACACTGTTTTATGTAATAAAAGGGTTCATGGACAGAAAAAAATTTTCTTTTATTTTAATGACAAAATCCCCTCCAGATGTCGCATTTCCTGGGAATGTGATTCCTGAGTTCCCCACTTTTTCCAGGCCTTAAAGAGGGGTTGCAGAGTAAGTAGAGAATAACCAACATGATCGGAATTTTTGAAATCGGGCCGATTATGACCTTACCGGTATTTGATCGGTATCGGCAAAATTCTCATATAAATTTTCTATACCAATTAAATTAATATCATACACTATGAGCTAGTAAAAGCTCAATTCCCTTGGCACAGTTCAGTAGCTTTCATTCACCAATGTATTTAGAAAATATACCCCTGGTTTGGGGGTATGATATGATACCCAGATCACACAAGGTCAGTTCATATCAATGTATGTACAAGTACAACCCACTGAACTGTGTCCTTGGTGGATGACATATTGTAACTCATAGTGAGAGGTCCAAACTTGAATTAAAATTGTTCCAAACTTATGGCCAAACGGTGAAAATAATAGAAAATGAAAAAATCAATTTATTATTTTATGTACACAAGAGTGTGTATGTTGTTCCTAACTTACTATTTCGCCGTTTTTAGTAGTTTACCTAAATCGATCTGCTACTTTCTGTCAGCTTCTGGCTGTCGAAAACGACGATGACAACGCAAAAAAAATACACAGAAAAAAATTTGGAATCACGGCAAAGAACCGATGTTGACATTTTTGTGGGCGCCAGATATAGACTGCAGACATTAGCATTCCGTTGTGCGTGTGTATGTGTGGATGTGTGTGGGATGTGTGTGGATGTGGATGTGGTGTGTATGTGCTGTGGTCACAAATGTAAGTTTTTTTTTAAATTGACCTCAATTGAAAAGTTTAACTTCAATTGGAACCAAACTTTTGTCATAGGTGCACCATGCGATCCCTCATATGTTGATGAGGTCAATCAAAAGGTCATGTTGAAAGGTCAAAGGTCATGTGAGGGTCAAGTTGAAAAAATGGGCTTAAAATGTAAAATTGATCTAAATTGAAAACTTGAAGTTCAATTGGAACCAAACTTTTGTCATAGGTGCACCATGCGATCCCTCATATGTTGATGAGATCAAGGTCATGTGCCAAGGAAGGTCATTGGGGCGGACAGCTTATATTATTTGACTATAACGAGCGCGAAAGCCGAGGGGAGAACCGCGAAAATTCTAGTTAATCTGTAATCGGTAACAGAGATTAGGGTGATCGGTTAGACACTAAGAGTAAGTGTATAGACACCATTAAATTTTTATCACAGACACGGACTGTATTAAAGACGTGAGTTATAATAATGATATTTGTCATTCTTTACCAGGTGTATTTGGTGAATCTTCATGTGAAGAAGACCAGATCAAGTGGACTAGACACAACACCTTCCTCCTGTATCAGTGTGGGGTCTTTTCTACATTTGTAGAACTGCTCAGTATGGAAGCACAGAGGAAGTGCAATACAAATTAGATTTCAATATAACCAAGTATTCACTATGAGCTAGTAAAATCTCAATTCCCTTGGCACAGTTCAGTAGCTTTCATTCACCAATGTATTTAGAAAATATACCCCCTGATTTTGGGGTATGATATGATACCCAGATCACACAAGGTCAGTTCATATCAATGTATGTACAAGTACAACCCACTGAACTGTGTCCTTAGTAGATGAGCTTATTGTAACTCATAGTGAGAGGTCCAAACTTGAATTAAAATTGTTCCAAACTTATGGCCAAACGGTGAAAATAAATCGAAACTGAAAAAATCAATTTATTATTTTATGTACACAAGAGTGTGTATGTTGTTCCTAACTTACTATTTCACCGTTTTAGTGGTTTACCTAAATCGATCTGCTACTTTCTGTCAGCTTCTGGCTGTCGAAAACGACGATGACAACGCAAAAAAAATACACAGAAAAAATTGGAATCGGAATGAACCGATTTTGACATTTTTAAATCTGTAATCGGTAACAGATATTAGGGTGATCGGTTAGACACTAAGAGTAAGTGTATAGACACCATTAAATTTTTATCACAGACACGGACTGTATTAAAGACGTGAGTTATAATAATGATATTTGTCATTCTTTACCAGGTGTATTTGGTGAATCTTCATGTGAAGAAGACCAGATCAAGTGGACTAGACACAACACCTTCCTCCTGTATCAGTGTGGGGTCTTTTCTACATTTGTAGAACTGCTCAGTATGGAAGCAGAGTAAGTGAATACAAAATTCTACTCAATCATAACCAAGTATTCACTATGAGCTAGTAAAATCTCAATTCCCTTGTCACAGTTCAGTAGCTTTCACTCACCAATGTATTTAGAAAATGCCCCTGGTTATTTGGGTATGATATATGATACCCAGGTCACACAAGGTCAGTTCATGTCAATGTATGTACAAGTACAACATACTGAACTGTGTCCTTAGTAGATGAGCTTATTGTAACTCAGTGATTAGACTAGACTGTGATCTTATATGTAAAACTAAACCAAATTCTTTCACACGGTATTTCTTCATCTCCTGAAGATAATACAAAATACTTCTGAATCATAACAGAGTATTTGAGACTAGACTTATGTGATGTTACATGGAACACTAAACCAAATTCTTTCACACTCTATTTCTTCGTCTTCTGAAGATAATATTTGCATATCGCTTCTCATCCTTTTACTTCTGTACAGAAATTCAGTAGCAGCATCAACAGCTCTCAGAAAGTTAACTGTATCTATTGTAGATAGCACAGATTTAAGGTAAGAATAAGAAGCCAAACCAATGTCTTCCTTGTCGTTTCTGGTTATACTCGTTGTGTTGTAGCAGCCTAAGGCGCTCCACAGCGGCGCCTGAGCACTTCGGTGGATTTGTCGCGCGTTATAAGAATTAAATATCATTATAAATCCATGTGGATTTATCCATGTGGATAAATGCAACAAATTTCAAGAGCGACCCTTTTCCTATTCTAATCCTAAACTAATCCTAGCCAAACTTGGTTATCTTGTAGGAGGGGAAAGGCCCCTACTAACCATGTAATTCATTCCCCCAGGTTCCTCCCCTGGGTCTGTCAGGGGGTAGGGAAAAAGAAGATTAAAAAAAATGTTAACCCTGGAATGTACATGAGAAAAATGTTAACCGTGGAGCATTTGGCCATATCTTTTTTTTTTCTAGATGAGCTAGAGTAGCCAAACTTGGCTATCTTGTAGAATAGAAAATGACCCTACTACCTAAGGGGTAGGGTAGGAAAAAAGAAGATTAATATTGCACAAAAAAGTCAATATTTGGCCATATCTTTTTTTTTTCAAGATGAGCTAGAGTAGCCAAACTCGGGTATATTATAGGAAGGCACAAGCCCCTACTAACCATGTACTTCATTCCCCAGGGTCCTCCCCTGGGTCTGACAGAGGTTGGGGAAATGTAAAAAAAGTCAACATTTCACAAACAAGGTCAACGTTTGGCCATCTTGGTGGGTGCTGACATTTGAACTTTGACCGTTTAGAGTTATTTTTTGTTGAGTTATGATGGAGTTCATCAATGAGTTAAGTTTTTAGAGTAATTTTTGGTGAATTATGGAGTTCATTGATGAGTTGTTTCTAAGAGTTAATTTTTAGGTGTGTTATGGATGCAGTTCATTGGCGAGTTCCTTTTTAAGAGTTATTTTTGGGCAAGTTATTATTGAGTTCATCGATGAGTTGTTATAGAGTTATTTTTTGGCACTTTAAGGAGTTCATCGATGGGTCATGTTTTTAGAGTTATTTTTTGGTTAGCTATGGATGAAGTTCATTGACGATTTTTTTTGTGAGTTATGGATAATATAGGCAAAAATGGTGAAAACTTATTTTTGTTGGGTGGAAGGACGTTGCATGGGTTATCTTGGGTCGGGTGGTCTAGTAGTCCCGGGTTTAAGGGAGTATTGGCTAGAATTATGGTCTGGCTAGTTAAAGTTGTTATCGCAACATTTGGCGTGGACATATTTGGTCATGTGTCTTATGGTGGGACATCTTTGCGTTACAAGCCCCAATTTTTGTGATTTACCCTCATTTTCACTTATTTGCTATGTAGTTTAAAAACTATACATCTGACACCCATAAAAATATATATTTTTGGAAAGCTTATGGTTCAAGGAATCGATCTATATCGTTGCATGATAGTATACAGGGTGGTCACTTAAAAGATTATAGGGGATATTATGAAAAACATATGTTTTTCATCAATTATACTTTATGTATTTTCTCCTGTGGTAAAGAATCTTTAAAACTAAGTAGTATTATACAGTGTTACACTATAGCTTGATAAAAGATATTAATTATACTATGTTTTGATGAGCTCGATGGGTAATATAGGGGGCACAAAAATAATTATAACAAACTTTGTTTTTTAAATTTAAGACAATGTAATCATATTGAATATTTTAAGCAAATGTGGAAAACAGTAGCTACTCTATTGTCTTGGACAACTCAGTTAAGTCTGGTATATGCCAATAAATGTTAAACAGAGTCATTTAAAAAAAAAGGTATGGGCTGTGTTGAGTGTGTGTAAAAGACTAAATATCAAAGGTGCAGCAATGCAGGAACTTTAGTTCCACATGTATGTAGTTAGACTTTCTTGAAAAGCCCAAATCAATAGAATGTGAACTTCAAGGGTTACAGATTTGTTTCTTTTGAAAGAAAAAAGTTTGAATAAATACAGGGTATCTCATGATCACACCATAACTGGGGCAATGTAACAAGTAGAATCAAAATTTTGAGCACATTTTAACACCCAATAGTGTTTAAGGTTTATGATTTTTAATTAATTAAACCAATTAAACCATTCATTAAATTACATTTTGTGTAGACCTTTGTAAGATTAAAGGGATTTTAAAGTTGTTTGTTTACAATTATGGGCACTAATATCATCCGGATTTTGTTAATTTTCCATAATACATGAACTGAGCAGTCGTGTCATTTATCAATCTAATTCAAGAGGAATTCTGGTATA
The DNA here is from genome assembly GCA_023653785.1 of Ophioderma brevispina. NCBI lineage: Eukaryota > Metazoa > Echinodermata > Ophiuroidea > Amphilepidida > Ophiodermatidae > Ophioderma > Ophioderma brevispina. Next base: position 24,456 of record JAMKCH010000538.1, on the reverse strand, counting down.
ATTACGAGGGTAAAATCACAATTAAATTTTAATTTTGCCTTCTTAAATTACCAGCATGCAACCATGAAACGGCTAGATTCTTATGGTAAAAGCACATTCTGTTATTTAACTTAACCACCCACATTACAATAATTGTGTCTCAGAACCGTTTGTCTTTCCCATTGAGTTTGTACATACCCTCCACCTACAAGCTCCACCGCCACCCACCACGATTTACCTTTGTTAAGAGTTTGGTGATTTATTTTTAGCTTGATAATTAATAAACAAATGTTAATGCTCAATGCATACAAATTAGAAAGATACAATAATAAAGCTTTTAAATGAGCCCTAACTTAAAACAATTTGAAACACTAAAGGCTCTTGACAGCAGCTGTTTTAAACATAGAAGAGGATAAAATGTAACGCCACACACTATATGGGGGTCCCACCATACGACACATGAATTTAAGAATCGCATAAATACAGATTGCCTTTATCATGTTCTTTATTCCATTAGCAGAACTTATAAAGCACATGAGACGAGGAGTAAGAAGGGTATAATGTATGGATAGGATACTGCCATTGTGTAATCATGAATTTACCATACACTACACTATATTCTAACGGCCGCAGCCGAGATACTGTTCACCATGTAGCGCCAAATGTCCCTGTTTGTCATTAAGTTGGGGATGTCAGATGGATCCTGCTGGATGTCTCAAGCAATCACATCAATGTAGTTAAAGGGGCGACAACCCCTTTTTTGGCACGGTAACTTCCAACATGTGACGTCCGAGACTACTTGATCAATTGCACGTTGACAGTGACCAGCAAATCGTGCACGGCGTTGGGCAACAGAAGATGAAATGGAGTGATATCTCCATATATCTGTGCTTTGGTCTTGTGCTCATGCCAGGATATGTTTTGAACTTGCATAAGAAGCTTGGTGTAGGTGCCATCCAGTCTATCCTGTAGTTCTTTCTTCATGGTCCAGGTCTCAGATCCATATAACAGGATACTCTCTACACAGGCTCTGAAGAATTTCAGCTTGGTTGAATTGGAGATACTAGATTGCCATAAGTGGTGTAGTTTATTGCAGGCATTCCAAGCTTGTCCTTTTCGTGACAGGAAGTCTTTCTTGCTGGCGGCAACATAGGATCCTAGATACTTGAAGTCCTTGACCTCTTTGAGTTGGCTACCATCTGTAGTGCAGATAGGTTGATGATCAACTTCCTCGTTGACGGTCATATATTCCGTCTTCTTGGCATTTAAATGTAGGTCGACTTTGTCTGCAGCTTTCTCGAGTACTGTTAGTAGATCTTGTGCACCACATATCAGATCAGCTGTTGGAGCTAGATCATCTGCGTAGTCAAGGTCTGTGAGATACTGACTTTGGTGACATCTGGAATGCTTGGGTTTGATGGTGAGTCCTTTGTTACTTTCTCGGGTTGTATCATTTACTTGATCCTCACGTGCATTTAATTGAGTTTCGTATCGTCATAGATTCTGCTAGAATTATGTATTTCAGGCCCACCCCTTCTAAAATATATTGCACCTTTTTGTGTTACTGTTTTTTCTCTCTCCACTTCTTGACAGGGTTATATTGATGGTATTATATATAATGGTAGAAACACTGAATAGAGAAAATGATGGTGACACAGATAAACAGAAGGCATTGAGGGAGCAGTTTAAAACAGAATTAGGTAAGGAGATTATGGGTAGAGTCTTGAAAGACCTCCACAGTATTTCATTTCAAAATCATTAGCATTCAAGCCCCATTACAATTCGGACATCTGGTTCCATAGATCCGATAAATTCCTATATAACATTCATTGCTGCTCAAGAGATAAAGAACACTACAAATGAAATGGGAAATGCAGTTAAAGGGGCATTTTGTGATCCATAGCCTCGTCCCCCGACTTGCCTAAAAAAAGTTGAGATTTTTATATCATCTGAACTGTCAACATAAGTATTCCATGTGTACCTAATCTTACGTGCAAATTCGGTCGTATCTGTAAGAAATTCGCAATTTTGCATTTTCTGTCCATAAACGGACAGAAATTTTAGCACAGTGGCCTATGGGACGCTGGGAAACAAGCATTTGCTCATAACACAAAACCGCAAGGTCAGGATCAACTAAAAAGTTGGGAATAACCTTTTCTCAAGGATATCCAGTGAACAATGACTAAAACAGAAGGTGATGGAATCAAGAAATGTACCTTCAACAAAGTGTTAAAAAGATGGCAAATGTTTTTATGAAGATCGGGAATTTCTGAATTCAGTCAAAGACCCCTGCATTATCCCACCCCCAAATTCCAAGGAATTTTCAGCATCAAAAAGGGTGGTACTCTACTCACACCAGTTTTGTAGTGTGAACTTCTTGTTTTGTGAGGATTACTGAGGATTTTCATGTTGGAAATGTTAACATATTTTATTTATCTTTTGACAGGCAACCCAGAGAATGAAGAAGAGTCTCTTCCCATCATCTTATTTAACATGGTCACCAAATCTGCAGTGGCCATGCTCCTCATTTCCCTATCAAAAAATTCTCTTATTATTATGGAAAACTGTCTTGGTAAGTGTGCCATCTTGGTCACTGTGTAATTAGGACTCTTAGATACAGACTCGTAGATATAATTGTACACAAATATCGATTGCTCATGAGGGAGAGGTGCAAACTCATAGATTGCTCGCAGCCATATTCAATGGCACATCAGTAGCTTTTCAAGATCATGTCAAAAATTCCTCCAATACAAGTATTTTTTGTGCAAAAAAAGAGTATACAAGTGTGTTTTTTGTTTGTGTGGAACAAGAGTGCTGAGCAAGATTCCCCACTTTTAAGGTTCTCTTATACCCGTGCTACTTCTTTGATGATTTTGAAAGAAATCGGCATCTGGCCACAGGTTAGCACGACCCAGAAATGAGACAAGAAATACCCACAATTATGAACTTTGGACACAAAATGGTGCCACACAATAAAACATCTTGTGCGTGCGCAATTACTTTGAATGTGAAAACTTGAAAATAGTGGTTTCGCATGTCAATGTACGGCCAAAGTTGCCCTTTTCTTGGAGTCTTTGACGTGGCCTCTTGACGAGAGATATTTGCAGAAGAGATTCCACTTTAACATATATGTTTAACTATGCTTAGAAGTGAAATATTGCAGTATTAGAAACATTTTTCTGCCTTGAAATTCAACCAAATGATCAATCATTTTGAATACATGTAAACCAATCAGTATCTTACACAGGTGTGAGAGTACACGCTATCTTAGCCTTGATTTGCTGCGTTTTACTGAATTTTACAGTGTGTTGCTTGGATGGAATTGCAGGTGCACTTTGGATAATGTTTGAGGCCATGTGTCTTGAACTCGCCACCCATAGCGTTACATTGTGTGATTCTAAGAATTTTGCATTTATCGCGCTTCATGTTAGCATAACATCAGAAGTATTCACTCTACCTATACAAAAGTATACATTTTCTAAAAGGAAATTCATGAGGATTTCAATATGACCACTTACAAATTGGGGTGGTGAAGTAGAACACTTTATGGTTGAAAACATTTCACTTTCAAGGAACACACAAATATTTTGCTTTTAAGAGCCATATCTCACCCCCCATTGCCCCTACACTTATTTTCTCTTCAGATTTTAATTCCTCATCAAATTTCCTTCTAGAAAATGTATAACTTTGTTGGGTTTGCCTTTTCACAATAAGATACACGAAAGCAACTTTAATACTTTGTGTAATTGAAATTGAGCGAAAAATATCAATACCACCTGGAGAAGTTATTGAAGTTCCATTTTCTCCCTTATCATGCACTCCAGGTATGAATTAGAGAATAAAGGTATGATTTTGGGAACCGGTACCCCTCTTTACGACGAATTGAAACCAAGGCGATACCATTATTTAAGTGGAAGAACGAGGCCGGAGGCCGAGTTCTTCCATGCAGAAATAATGGTGTCGGCCTGTTTCAATTTGTCGTAAAGAGAGTACCGGTCCCCAAATCTACCTTATTCTTAAACAGCTTCAACATTTAAGGTCATCTTTAACCCAATTTCGCGATACTTTATGGCTTAAAAACAACAAGACAGGACTGTCACCGACCAGTTACAACAATCGAACAACTCGCTGAACGCAACAATATACGCACGAGACGAATCATTGGCAGGTCGTGTCGGAAGTAGTTCACAAAACGCATTGTATGAGCAGCCATTCAAAACACCCCATGTTCTGAACCGGGCAGAAGCCAATAAAATTGCTTACATTTTCACAGCTGTTTATGAATATAATTTACTGAAATGGTAATATTTCAATATCTTGAAAAAAAAACAATTGAAAACAACACATAGTAAGTGTATACCTGGACCAATACTTGTCCTGAAGTGGATGGTTCATACAATGTCATTACATGTCTAGGTAGTCCATCATTGGTCAGAGTAAAGTGGGCTCCTCTCTGAACAAGTTTAATTCCAAAGCATGCGTTACAGTCCTTGGGAATAACTGCCTTTGTTTACTAGTTTAACATAGGCAAGACCACTGACGCAGTATTGTTGGCATTATGCACATTATGCATGAACTTGTTACTTTAAGAACTGTAATTAAAATGTTTGTCAATTACTTTAAATATTCATGTGGTCCTATTCATATTACATCATTTAGATGCTGAATAGAACATAAATCCAATTTAGTCTGCAGAAGAGTAAAATGCAGATAATACACACTGAAAAATGTTAACTTCCATAGAGTTTGTTTGTACCGCTTCCCCCGCCTCCGCTTCCTCCGCCTCCACCACCCTGCCCATCATGAATTCTTTTAGTCACAGTGTCATCATTAAAAATGTAGGAGTATCCCATTGCAGGGCTGAGAGTGCATTTATTTAGCTTTAAAATGAGACCAAAAGCATGGCAATACCTCATGTTTGGCAGAGATATCATCAATTCATTCAAGTCGAATTTGGAAAAACGTAACAGCACCACCTTTTTTGGGTGGCGAGTTCAAGACACATGGCCTTGACGCTCATCAAAATCGAGCCAGAAACGTGGTTTAAAAGCATTGGAGGGAAAAAAGGAGAAACCAAAAATTGGTTATGGTCGAAAAGACAAAGAAAACAAGAAACTGAATATTATGAAAAGAAAAACAAAGGAACAGCTGCACAAACCATATAAACAACAGGAAAAGATGGGCCCAACAAATTTTTGCTCCAGCTAGAAAGTGCTGAAGTTAAGAGTATTGAGTATTAAGAGGGAGAGGGGGAGAGAGAAATTTCCTATAGTCAATCACTATTCTTGCATTTGTCAATAGACATACATGCAATATAGGAATTCTTTGATGCACAGCACACAACATTTAAGTGCACATGCCTATGTAGTACATGCCAACTTTATGCACTCACAATTACAACAACCGTGTCCTTCCCTACACAGAGGCACTAGGTGGCATCAAGGAGTACAGCAAAAAGAAGCAGGCATCAAGGGAAGCAGCCAGTCTCCCAGGGATACCAGAAGACACCATTGAGGTCACCAAGAACCTGCGAGCTTCCTCTCCGCCAGCATCAGCTGGTGACATCTTGGAAGCTTCGAGGCGCGCTCCCAGACAGAACAGAAGGGTGAGACTAACCGAATCCAGAAATGAATAGGTCTTTGAAAATGTTTAGAATAAGGCAAAACCAATTTACAAGAAATCAACACTCGTCCTTCAATTCTCAATGCCCACTCCCCTTAATCACAAGAATAAGTCATGCTAAAGAATTAACATCAGTTACCATATCACTGATTACAGAGGTTGCTCTCAATCAATCCCTTGATGTATTCTACTGTGATTACTACTGTTTGCAGTGGCACTTCAGAGGAATTTTATACTGTGTACAGGAACTTGAGAGATATTGATAACATTGATAGCTTCAAGTACTGATGTTTACGGTGTAGGAATTCGGAAAATCGGGTCTATTCACTTTGGAGAATGACCACTACAGGGTCACGTGATCTTCACAGGGTCACATGATCTTTACAGGGTCACATGATCTTCACAGGGTCACATGATCTTCACAGGGTCACATGACAGGCTCCAAAATAAAAGTTAGGGCCTACAAGGCAATTTTGCCTTAGGCGGCCATTAAATTGACGGGCATCAAAGACACATGCGGACATTTCCAGAAAGAAGTGCCCCAATTTTTTTTAAACCCAGGTTTTTTGCATATTTGAAATGCTTACCAATGTATTAGATCACACCTGAAGTGAATAAGCCGAATATGCGGTCTTTATGTAATAAGATGATGATTTAGTATTTTCTATTGTGCACGACAGAAATCAAAGCATGGTTTTCTATAGGGACGATTACGATAGCGGGCAAGTTCAAACAAAGTCTGCGGTTTTCTTTTGTACTTGTTTGTCCAATACACTTTAGAAAAGTTCTCGGTTGGTGGTCTACAACCGATTAAGTGCAATTAATGAGAAATTTGTATTCTCAAAACATCTATCACTTTAAGACAATATACAGGGGCACCAAGGCAATTTTATTGTCCATTAAAAGCACTAAGGTAATTTTCATTTACCACTTTCTGTTAGGAGCTGAAGAGCACCCCTATTTCACGGCGATATACTTACAGAGGCTCCAACAGCGACGGCCAATGTACGTCATAAAATTTCTGATTTTACATCATACCCACAGTGCTGCAAAAGAGTCTGAAAGCTTCAATTTAATCCCTCCGAAAAACCTGTACCTTAGTTGTTGTATCAGTGAAGTTTGCAGAGGAAAAGATTTTGGTAAAGCATGTAGAAAGTACCTTGTAGCTTGATGAATGATACGGTGATCATATACTGCAAATATTGTTTACGCCAGCAAACAGTGGCAAAGGGCAGATATTTGCTGAACTTTGACAGTTCATTAACTATGACCTTTCACCCGAAAAGCTCATGTACAGTGTTTACGCAAGTCAGTTCATAAAACGGGAACACAACAATGTGTATGTTGTGATGTTTTTACGTATGTTCGTATTTATGTGTGGTTTTACTTAGAAAGTCATACCAGCGAGCACATGGTTGTATTTCATTCAAGTTTACAGGAATCTTTTAGGAACTTATAACCCTCAAATTTCAGGTACATTTTCTCTTGCTTGCATTTTCATTTTGTTCACAAAAAGGGCACCACTGCAATGTAAAATAAGGGCACAGCATGCATTGCCGCTGGCGAGGGGATATTTGGTGAGGCAATACGGCAAAGTGACAGGGCACCTACGGCAAATTGACGAATGTGCCGTTAGTTATTTTGGAGCCTGCATGACCGCCACATGGTCACATGACCTGACTGTGGTGAAGTTTCTAAAACACAGTGCATCATGGGATAGATTGAATTTTTCCTCTGGATCAATACATCAAACAAGCCCTGATCATATTCATAAAAATTGGCCAAATATTTCCCCTATCAAGCTCTTTCAACATATCATTCTTAACCCTAAGGAGAGCTTAGCTTGATAAAAAGAGAACCCAGTTTTGTTTTGGAGGTAATTTGCTTTTTCTTGAAATTTTTGTTGATTTTCAAAAACTTTTTTGGAAAGGATCTTCAAAAACTAATTTAAGTGAGAAATGATTGGTCACACTGGTTACAACCCCTTTCATTCAAAGGTTAAAATCCCTGATGTCAATTCACCACACTTTATGTAGGCTTAGTAGTTACCTGTACCCACATCATAGTTTTAATCCTTACTTAAATATGTAATCCTTAAAGGTCCATAGACACGGCTGAGTAGACATTTCTTAATTTCTTACATTTTCGTACCTCAACAGTATCCTGATCATATCGCAACACAGATTTTTAAAAGTGAACCTCGGGAAAGTGTTAAATTTCAAGGATAAATATACCCAAACTGACAGGGCCTTCTCCTGTTTTTGCGAACGCGTATCAAGATGCTGGAATTGGATTTGACCCCGTTAATGACGTCAGAGTAACCAGTTGTAAACAAAGCTCGCATCGTGACACAAGCACAGTGCCGTGCATAACAGCAGAACCAATAAGGACATCGACACGATGCATGACTTCATGACACATTGCATGACGACGAAAAAACCGTGATCTATAGCTATTATATATTATTATTTAAACAATTATTAAATCAATTCAAATTTCGAAAATTTACTGTGTGAAACACCTGGGGCGACGAAGTCTGGTCTTGTTATTATAAGCGGACGAACAAAACCCACTCCAGGTACCTCTCCCATGCTCCTTGTCGGTTTCTTTGTCTGGGAACTTGAATAAAGCTATTCTGTTTCTGATTCTCCTTGTCGGTACGGTAGCCGCTGGTGCAGCCGTCGACGATACAGCGCATTACTATCATAATTTTGAAGGCACCAAATCAAGAAAAATTATGCCATGATACAACACGTACGACGCATAGGCCCTATGCCGCGAGAAGTCAACCGTATACGTATGCAAGAAAACTGGGCCACGCGCACGTCCGTTCCACGATGACGATCATCACGCGTATCGCGTATTTGTTACTCGGACATCATACGCGGGTCATCGCTGCCAGCGCGATAATCACTTTCGTTTTGGAATTTCCTTTGAAAGCTTGTCCAAAACGCATGATATTATGCCCAATTTTTATCAAATATACGGTTTCTCAAATACTGCTTCATGCAGATTTTACATTGATACCAATACATACTTTGAATGAAACCATTTTTTGGTGGTTTTAAAAGTATGTTTAAAGCATGTCCATGGACCTTTAATCCAAATAATATTTATTTTTTACTTTCCTGCCCTCATCCTTATCCTTTTCCCCAGCACAATTCCTTAATCTTGGCATTATCCATAACGTAATCCTAATCTGATTCTCAACTGAACTTGTTCCTCCTTAATCCACCTCCTCCTAATCCCAATCCATACCCTTATCTTATTATTTTCATCTGTCATCCTTAATTTACTATTCAACCTTCGCACAGTTTGCCATTTACAAGTAGAGCCTGGAATTGGTAGTGGAATAAATGAGGGTGTTACATAGCAATGCAATCACCTCTTGTTTGGTCAATGGTTTTGTGTATAGAGAATTGAACCTCCTCAAAGGGTAGACGTTTCATATAGAAGTCCCAAGAATGCAAATGGGACTATTGCCATTGATTCCATCAAGCGCTACTGCACAACATCATACAGCGCATGACTGAATCAATTGTAATTGCATCCTTGGGTCTTCTATATGAAACGTCTACCAATCAAAGTTTATTGTAAATGCTCCCACTCATATTGCTGCCAGTCCGAGGCTTTCCCCACAAATAGTGAAAACCGTGAAAAGAACGAATTGATCCCACTACTTGGCATAACTCTTATCCCTGAACCTAATTCTAAATGTTATCTGTATTATTATGGCATGTCTTTCTTACATGAAAGAGGAACTCAAGTTTCTTAAAAAATAAAAACAAAAACAAAAACCCAAAGTGAAAATTAGCTGTTTTTAAAGTTGCTGCCAGAATTGTTTAGAGGTGAGCAACACGTGCGCGTCGTCATATCTGCATAAAAGGGGCGGAGTCTATGGGTAGCCTCATGCGCGATTAACCAATGGGGAGGCCGACCTACTCAAAAAAGCCAATCGGCATTGACTTCCGTGTTGAAGCACATCACGCTCGGCGCACGGTAAATAACTCTGAACAATTCTGGCACATACAGAGTTTAGTTAATTAAATCAGACACAATCGATAAGTACCCAACACTGATAATTAAAGCACACCATAACACGAGGTACATGTCACATTTATTACTAATACATCATTTTAGTTTTATTCAGCTCATTTTACTGACCCAAGAGCACAACCAATTAATTCATCTCTGCTAATTAGAGCAAGAGTAAACTCATTTGAATGGGAGCCCATTCAAAGTATTTAGTGTACGTCTTAACCAACTCATCTCGTATGGTACACTGTATACTGTAATGCCTAATAAGCCTGAGAACATTATGTATATCTAGTTTTAATTTAACATGGAGATTACACTGCCAGTGTAGAAGAAATACTGTTTTAGAATTGTCCTGCATTGGAGTAATATAATATTTTGTGTAATTATCCGATTGATTTGTGTTGCCTTAAATCTTATTTGCAGATTTATGAATATAGTTGAAGTAGAGTATTGCAATGCGAACGAGAGCAAAAACCCGCTGATACTTGAAGGGGCGTGTCACAATTATCCTTGCAAGGGCAGGGCCGTACGCAGGATGTATTATTTTTTTTGGGAGGTGAGGGACTTTGCAAAAGTATACTTTTTTGTTGAAGTAGATCTAACCCCCCTAAAATGGTCCTTTTTGGGACTTTTTGAATATCTTATCACCAAAAAGTGTGCTTGCTTGTCAATTTTTTTCTAAATTTTGGACATTTTTATTAAAAAAATCATCAAAAAGTGGACCTTTTTCCCCTTTTGTGGAATTTGTGGGGGGGGGGGTGTGACCGCACCCCCCGCACCCTCCCTGCGTACAGGCCTGAGCAAGGGCATCCATTGATGGTGGGGTTAATTTTGTCACATTTGCAAGATTCAAATTGAATTGGGTTTTTACAAGCATGGCGAAAATCAGTGGGTTTGCTTTTATAAGAATCACCTTTTGATTAAGGCCAAATGATTTTAGGAGCCTCTTTGCAGGAGTCAATTCTCCGATTCCCAAGAAATTAAACCCTGTTATCAAGAATGGCATTGATTTATTGATTATACTCTATTTCTATCTTATTAAATTTGATTTATTCATGTGGCATGATAATCAGTGAATTATCTATTGCTAATTATTGAAATATTGACAGCGGAATAGCAGCGTCCCTAATGCAGGCACCAGTGTAATTTTGTTCTTGTTCTTTGTACTTTTAGATCGTTCATTTTAGTCAGTTAGTTTTTGACAGTTGCACATTATATTGTGTACCCCAGTTAATCCAATTGCGCCAATATTTACCCTTTGAAAAAATGTGAAAAGTGACCTCAATAGCCCCTCATTCCACAAAACCTTTGGGCTAAGCTGGATTGGGAATTAACAAATATATTTGTATAACATTTACAATCACTTCATTTGCACATTTATTTTGGTTTACAGTTTTCTACTTAGTATATGAAAACAAACTTTAAGCTCTATTCCTTATATGAAAAAAATACAAAATTTCCCAATCCAGCATCTTGATACTTTGATTTATCCATTCTTTTTAATTTGCCCAACATATAACTTTATGATGATTTATTTAGTTGGTAAATTTCTGTTCATCCTAAAGATGGGACCTCACTCATCTATAAGACATGTCTGAATGAAATACATGAAAATACAGGACAGTTATTGATTTGACCAGAATCTAGAAATATTCCTGCTGTAATTGATTTAACCACAGTGATAGCGAAACAAAATATCCGGTGGATGTTGGGTTGCCAGTTTGAAACATTCAGAATTCAAACATTGCATGGCACTTGTGAGCTACTTACTAAAAAACCCAAGTAATATCTGTCAACAGTAACACAACGATATGGAATTGAACTTCTTGGCTGAGTTTTGTCAAGCTTGAGAATGTTGGAACTGAAATAATTGTAAATCCTAGGATTGAGGACTTTGGAACTAAAATAAATCCAAATTTCAATATTCTGGAGTAAAAACCCTAACCTGGAGTAGATCATGATTTGAAAATGAGTTAGCTTTGAGACTAATTTCTTAAGTGCACTCCATTTTTTTTCATAATTTAAAATAAAATGGCCATTGTGTCTGTGATGGTGCTCATATCAGGAAACAATGTTACGTTCTTTGCGAAATAACACTAAAGCTTGTCACCCCATACACTGTCATTTTTGCTATTTAATGATGTCGTAAATGTTCAGAATCTGACATTTGGTGCACAAATTTGGAAACTGAAATGGGAGGCTTTTAGGGTGCCACTTACCCAGTGGTAAAAAGTATTTAACTAGAGCTAGTAGAATCCAATTCCCCTTTGGCACATTCAGTAGGTTCATTACCACTGTATTTTAGAAAATACACCCCCTGGTTTTTGGGTATGATATATATACCCAGATCGCACAATCTCCGTTCATGTCAATGTACCGTATAGGAAAACAATACAACCACCCCATGAACTGTGTCCCCTTGGTGGATGAGTATATTGTAACTCATAGTGATTTTTCTCCTCTGCTCACATGCTCTGTAGTCATAAAACCTGTTCCAATTGACACCAGTACTGGTTATAAATATGTGTTTTAAAATAAAAATGTTTTTTTGTTATAAATAAAAGAAGTGAGCAACAACGCATGCTTTCAGGTCTGCATTAAATTTGTTATTTCTAATCTTTTTACTAGTGTAAGGTGTAAATTAAATCGTGAGATAATTGAACTCCATAAACCAACTCGAATTCTGGTCATATTGAATCAATCTGTATTTTGCCTGGATGAGTGAGGGTCCAACTTTTGACGGTAAAGATTACATTCATTAACACAAAATGCCCCGTATATTTTTTGTTTCTATTTTTCGATCTTCTACCGATTTTCATTTCACAACTTGTACCCCTGTTTGTGCCAACCCTGTTTTTGACCTCTAACTATGAACTTTGACATCCGGTGCTGGGGGTCTTGTACGTGTGTGTGCTTGCGGCCGACCACTGCCCGCTTCGTCTGTCCCTCGTAACTATGGTTACATGAAACCATCATCTTGCGTTCGTCCTCACATCCGTACTAGAGAAGTAGAACGTCCGCTCATTGTTTGCTTTTTTTGTTTTCTTGTCAAACTTTTTGTTATTTTAATAATTTTCTTATCACATAACTCAAGTATTCTCTTCCTATTTAATCTGTGTCATATTAGGATTTGTGTATCTCAATAAAAATCAAATGGTGATAAGATTGCTGCGGTTCCTTCTATGTTTTGCAGATTTGCATGTTTCTTCACCCTTTAGGTAGTTCTTCACGGAGGAGTAGGTTTTTCAAATAGAATAGCGCAGGGTTTTGACGACGATGTGAAACCACAGCCCCTCAATTGAGACTGGTTAGAACATATAGGTTCCAAAAGGGGAATAACTGCAGGGCAACTACATTTGAAATACATCACCCCCTCTGTGGAACATTCAGGTAAAGTCTTTCACAGGGGTAGTATTGATTTCAAATAGAATAGCCCACTGGGTGGACTACATTTGAAATACACACCCCTCTGTGGAACATTCAGGTAAAGTCTTTCACAGGGGAGTATGGATTTCAAATGGAAAAGCCCAATTCTGACAATACTCAAGGAACTCAACTTAAACAATATTGCTGGTTTAGACCAAGCTGAGGGACCTTAAATATTCATTTTAGAATAATAGCTATTTGTTGTTAATGAATGTGCTGAGCTTGTCTTGAGGCAAAATTCTCCTCCATAATTGCTCCAACAATAACAATTCTGTTACAAATACCAAAAAATTGTTACAAATGCCTACAAAAATCTGTTACAAATGCAGAAAAAATTCTGTTACAAATGCAGAAAAAAATCTGTTACAAATGCAGAAAAAATTCTGTTACAAATGCAGAAAAAATTCTGTTACAAATGCAGAAGCAACCGATGGACAATGAGGTGATGAATAATAAGTCGGGCTTATTCAATGATCACTATTCCCTCGAAGACTTTTTTTACACAAGGGCGAACTAATATGAATACAATAATATTGATTAAAATTTGCAATAGTAACATTTAAAAGCAATATAGCTCATTTTTGAAGAGCACCCCCAATTTTCCAAAATTGTTTAGATTTTTACAACTGTTTTGATTGGTAACTGGCTAGTATAAACTATACCTATGTGAATGGTTAAGCTCAAAAATGTCTTTGTTGCCAATGAAGGAATAATGTAATTAGAATAATTATATCGGAGATCTCCGATAATAATTCAACGGTTTGTTGGAAACGGCCTTCATATGAAATATGCCGGGAAATAAGCGCCATGTACGTGTATAGGCTCATCCATTCTTGGGGTTTCGCAAGTCAAGTTCAGAGGATCATTTTATTGAGTTGCAACATTTCATCATGGACGGACATAAACTTAGCATTTCCTCTCTCTGCCCATTAATTTACAATCTGGATCCCCAATTTTAATTACAAATCGCTTATTTTATGATATACGCATTTCTTAGCATTTTCCGTTTCGCGGTATCGTTTCATAGACAATTGCCGACATAACTCTGCAAAAATTCAAAGTGTTGAAAATTGGGGGCACTCTTCAAAAATGTGCTGTTATTGCTTGAACCTTTTCAGGCATTTTGCCAAATTTGTTGCTGCCGCCAAAGAGTTGTTTCCCAGTATCAAGTTTGATTTTTGGTGATATACACCCCGATCTTAATTATGTTTCACAATGTGGAGTATTTTTACACTGTATTTTAACAACTCTGAAATAGTGCCATGATAAGATGTTGTGATTGTTGTGTTTTTTTTTGTTTTTTAATCTCATTTGCAATTCTTGAAGCTGGTCGCTTAATTCACAACGTATATCTATAGATAGAAACGCAACAATTACCCTTTCCTACTTTACTGCTTTTGGCAAATGTGTGTGGGAGTGGTTGTGTTGTATATTTGTTGTGGATGGGTGTTTTGGTGGATGGTTGGTATGTGGGGTGGGTGCTGTGTGTGGAATGGTGGGAGAGTTGTGTGGTGGTTTTGTGCCTGTGTTATGTGAGAACATTTATGTGATGTGAAGTTTGTGAAAGAAACAAAAGGTTTGCACTGCAAATGTATCAATTCCTGCAAGGTATAGTCAATTTCCTAAATTCAAATAATGTATTCCCTAAGCACCATTCTCTTGAGATGATGGGTTTTGATTGCACAGGAAATCAATGACTTGCATTAATTTCATGATTGATTGAATATTCATGATTGCATATTTTAATTTGACTAACACAATCTCATTATCGACTTTTAAGCTTGCTTTTAAAAATTATAATCACTGAATCTAAGTGTCAATTTTTTAACTTCAATCTTCTTCATAACACTCCCTAATTCTGAAAAGCTTACTACCCAATTTGGCTTATTTTACAGCCGCAAGCAAAATAGTAACGGGCGCGATCTTGTTTAAGAAGCGGCAGTTAATGCTAAAACTGTGTATCCTGTCCTGTCCATGTGACTTTATTTGGCCCGTTTATTTGGCCTCATAGATTGAGAGGGGGGGGGGTCACAGCCCGGCGCGCCCCCCTCTATTTTTTTGCCGGGTTCCGGGCCCCTCATATAGGACTCAGGCAACCCTGTTAGATTCTAGAAACATGAGACTTTTGCCGCGCAGGGCGCCGAGTGCCGTATATTAGATCCTAAGATGACGGTACATGGCATTCCTTTTTTGCCGCACAAGGCGCCAGGCATATAGATCTCTAAGGTGCAGGGCATCAAGCGCCATGTAGATCAGAAGAATTACTTTTTGTGGGCGCCCATGCGTCGATGGCAGAATGTTTTTTATTTGCGGTTTAATGCTTGACAAAGAATTTCGCCTCCCCCTTCCTTAATAATTCTACCGACCTTGGGGAAAAATATGTCATCCTCCTTTACTAATGTGCATTCCACTTCTCCTCGGAATTAACTGTTTTCTTGAAGAATTCTTAGATACCCCGTGTAGTTATACCAAAGAGGATTTGCAAAATTCCATGTAGTAATAAATAACTTTGAATCGACTGCAATCCGCGGGTTATGGCACCTTGTTTGAATTTTTTGTACTACTTTCGCTTTCACCAACCAGAAAAAAATACAGTGCTTATCGGTCTTTTCTGTCCATTCGTGTTGGTTCCTTGAGTATCTGCCAAGTGAATTCAAAAACCATAGGATGATTAAATGCAGGCCTGCATGGTTTGAGAATGCATGCCTAACAATTTTCATCTTGTGTGTGACTAACAATTATGTCTCTCGTTTTGTCTTGTCTTTGGCCCCTTTTATACAGAAAATCATCTGTTTTTCACATGTGTTATATTTCTTCATTCCTGTCAACGAGAAAGCGAAACATTAGTAGGATAACAGGATTTCTCCATTATTTTCACGTTTAATCTTGAATGTATAAGTTTTTTTTTGTGCATCTTGAAATTTGTTGACATCCAATAGGCTAGAGCTGTGTATGTTTGTTTTTTCAGAGATGTTTGAAACTTGAGAAGTACTAAAACTAATGTGTTTTTGGTCATCAGTATTCCATAACAAAAAACACACTGCAATTTGACTAAATAAGAGCATGATTTGCAAACATTTTTTGTTCAATTCAATTTTAAAAAACTATTGGTACCTTTTGACGTGTGAAAAACTTTTGTAAGCCTCTTTAGAATATAATTCTTGTGAGGAATGGTGATTTTCAATCTTTCAGGCAATTAAAATATATCAAAGGAAAAATTGGATAGTCGATATTGAGGTTAGTTTGTGGATGTATTTTGGCAACATTTGTGAAAATTTTTCCTAAGAAGAAAATTGTCTTGAATGTATATATGTCTTCATTGGTGGTGATGGTCTTCGATTGAAACATGTTCAAATATGTCAAGATAAACTTGATTATTTTTATTTATAGTGATAACTACATTCAATTTCTACACTTCCATTATGCTATTTTCTGTCTCTTTTTAATCGCATAAATTAAAAAGTTCAATATTATTAAAAAAAAGCCATCTACTTCTTCACACTCTGATGTATTTGTTTCATTTAATTCTCTATTGCAATCTGCTGCTCTTTACAAGGTGCTATTGGGTTGACTAATTTTACTCTTACTGTCTTCTCTATTTTACAACAACCCCCTTGTAAGACACTGCAACTTTGTAAATAAATTACAAGGTGCTTTTGGGTGTTGGTGCAGTTTTGACCCGGAATTGTTTGGGGTATATTTTTATAATTTTCTTTTAAAAGAACTACAGTTAATTTCTTGAGAGTATTGTAATGAATCCTCTGAGAAAATTTATTTTATTTAAGCAGGTCAAAGAATTAGTCTTGTGAAGCGACTTCCACCGAGGGATTATAAGTTGTCTAGTCCTTCATTGGAGGTGTTTACCGCATGGCAACTCTGTGACAATATACATGAAGGACATGCTATATTTTGTCAGCTCAAAGAAATTAGTTCTTTCAGCCAATATAGACTTTGCTCAGGTCTATTTGGGGTTTATCCATCACGTAAACCTGTCATAGAATTAGTCTTGTGGAAAGACTTCCAGTGAGAAAAAAGAGAATTTATATGGCTTTATTCCATAAGTAGTATATTCATTTAATGGAAAACTTGCAAGAATGAGCAAGCAAGCAAGCATTGAAAAAACCAAATTGACCTAAATTAACAACACGACCCCGGGTGGAATCCTGGCCAGATTTGTGAGAGGTTGCAGAATACAAATTGTTTTGCCAACTCACCTGTTTATATTTTCTCGGAGAATTTCCTGTGAGAACTTTGAACAATATTTCAGAAATTGCCTGGTATTTTTAAAAACAAAAGTCAGGAAAAAAATGTCAAAATTGGAGATATAAAATCCCATAACCCTAAAACATCAAAAACACCAACTCCACAATGTGTTGACACATAGCAAAATATTAATGCTTTGCTATAATGTTTGTTCACATTGAGTCAGTAATTCAGCACAAAACTTAACTACAAGCTGATTTGATTGGTTATTTATGGGGTTATATGATGTAATTGGCCAATCAGAGACATGGTAAGAAAGATGGTAGTCTTCAGGGGGTTAAGGTGCTTGAATTTGTAATAAGCACTAAATTGGCACGGTGAACTTTATTAGAAAACTCATTCTAAAACTGTGTCTCTGGACACTTATTATATCCCATGCTATGCACACTGCATCAGCATCATTAATGGTTACACACGTCAGTGCTTTTGATATCAATTTTCAACTTATGAGGCTTGCCAATTTAGTGCCGATCATACTCCGGTGTATTTCTGTGTGAAGTCGCGCAACTGTGCACATGCATTTCTCAATGGCCATGTTGGGAGAACATTTGCATATCACTCACAGTACAGGGAAAAATCACAAAATGGAAATTCAATAAATGGGTCTTAACCCCCCAAAGCACAACCTGCCAACCAGTTGAAATGCAGCTTCCAAATATTTAAGCTGCAGCCCTCTTCAGGCCTATCACCATATTTACCATATTGTTGATTGGCTTAAAAAATTACATAAGTTCCTATTGGCAGGTATTTTGAAAGGGAGTCTAACTTTAGTCCTGGGTTTAAACCAGGGTTAGTCCTACATGGGTGGACCTTTTTCGTTTCAAAATACTCTAAAAGTTTAATGTAACGTGTGAGAAAATTTCTCATGGATGGGTTGTTCTAGCCCATCCATGAGGAATTATCTCGCCCATTACAGTACATTTTAGAGTATGTTAGAAGGAAAAAAGGTCCACCCATGTAGGATTAACCCTGGTTAAAAAAAAACCCCCAGGGGGACTAAAGGGTAGACTCCCTTTCAGAATACCAGCCAGTTTGTGTCCTGAAAGTGGTTAATACTTTTGAATATAAGTAATGTATGTAAGATAGCTTGTTGATAAGGTAATTTGGTTGTAGTGTGACACTCTGGTATGAAAGTTATGAAATCTATAAGAATTGTATTGTTTTTCACTATACTTTGACCTGCAAAATTCACCCAACATGGCTGCCAAGAGGTGTGTATGTGTGTGTGTACAGTTGAGTGACATCACATGAAAACCCTTAATAAAATTGTAACTGTAATAGCTGCCTTGAGTGATACAGCCTATTTACTATTTACACAAGATGACTCCATAATGCAACTCCTACACTCTTTACTGTCTGAAGCATGTACTGGCTATGCATGCGTGTACCCAGTGCTGCCTTTAGTTGCCGACCTTAAAGTCAGTACCGTACAATGTATATATACTCCATACTCAGAGTAGATGAGAGTATAAGTTGACTGGTGCTGACTGTAAGACAAGCGTTTGTACTGTTTTGGCCCATAAATGTGGTACATTGAAGGTCTTAACTTAAACAAATTGGCCCTCTCAAGTTTTTTAACTCGTCGTCTTGGCATATTTTAAAAAAAAATTGATTTCTAAAATAGGGAAGATGAAGATGTATGTCTGCTCTTCATATTGTTTGTATATACTAGAATCTGTCACCAAAATGTACAAAATAGATTTAATTAATTTTAAAAAGGAACAAACAAAAAGTTTTCTATTGCTCGAAACATTTTCTGAGAGGTTGTTACCCAGGTGGTGGGTTTACAACAATGGTTGTTCTGAGGGGTTACTGCCGTATGTGCACGCATCGGCAGTGGACTTTTTCATTTCACCAGCACACTTCAGCAAAATTTGCATTATGATTGCCAGTAATTGTCAGTCAGGTAAATTAGGGCTAACAGGTGTTATGTTGCAAACGGCAAGCAGAAAATGCTAGTACTTGGCATGGGTTGCTCAAGGCAGCCATTGCTGAATCACTGACCCAAGAGTGGACCTGCATGTCGCTAAAGGCAGCTATAAGTCCCTCAACTTTTCTTGTATTAACCCACAATTTGTTTAAATTCTTTATAGGGTTTGGTGAAGCAGAACGGCATTGATGAGCCAATGCCGGAGGATCCAGACCGGAGAGAGGATGACAATAAGGAGGATGCTTCCAATGGGAATGGGAACGGGAATGGCAACAGGAATGGGAATGGAAATGGTAATGGCAATGATAATGGAGGGAGTGAGGAAGATGATGATAATGGCTCCAGACCACCTGACACTCCCAGAGAACCAAGGTCATTGCCATGGACACCAAAGGTCAGGTAATTGGTTGACTTCTTGTTTGGCATTGTCACGGTAGGTAAGAATGTACATGAGAAAAATGATCATTTGGTAAAAAAAGCTTAAAGTGGCTATAAAATGTGAGTTTGTAAAAATGCAGAGGATTTGGGTATGGTATGTTGTGCACAGGATTGGTTAGCTAATTTTCGTACAACTGAACTGGGATTTGTTGCTTCTGTAGCCTACAAATCAGACGGTGTATTGAGTCAATCCCACAATGCACCAGTTTTGGGAAATTTCACCTTAACAAGGCCATGTGATCCCACAAAAATCCTATTCTTAACACATAAAAACACTGACTGTCACTCTCATTTTAGCCCCCAAGGTGCGAGTACTTAGGGGATTTTTAGCACGATCATGAATTGTCTTGTGGTTCTTAAACTTCCTGAACACTTTTTATCCTTAAGTACTGACATGTGTTTAGTACAGTACAGTATAGGCACATTACACTGCATTCTGGAATTCATTCAAAATGCTCTCTTCCTACAAATCAAGAACACCTAACTTATCATTTAAATCAATGTCAAATCTCTGTTTATCATAAATACATTCATCATTGCTATGGCTCAACACTAAAGTACATATCACATTGTTAATCACGCAAAGCATTGCTTGGTGAACACTATGCCTACGTGTTAGTTTTCCCATCGCGTATCATGGAAGACATGCAGTCATCCACCATAACAATCCATTTGCATTTTTCTTTCAAACCCATCAAAAAGGCTTCAAAGAATTAAAATGGCCACATTCTATATATGGATATTTTATGTATTGATGTACACAATCATGTAAAGAACAAAAATGATTTGGCTGTTTATTTAGTTGACAAGTTGTACTGCTCCCACAAGTCATTCAAATTCAAAGTCATTCAAAGTAGCACCAATTTCTTCTCCAATTTCTTCTTGCAGGCAAAAAGACCTGGATACCTTCCTTGATCATACCAGAAGCAAATTTGTCGGTTTCCAGGTGCCAAGGTAAGAAAAGCTAATAATGCCAAAACTTAAAGGCTGACTCGGAGATTTCCCAATGAGGTCGCACTCAATTTTCAAACAAACCATGTTTTTTGCTTATACATAATAATCCTTGTCCATACACTAATCATTGTGTGAAATAACTAAGCTCAAATCGAAGTCCTTCATATAGAAAATGACAACTTTGTTATAAAATTGTTATACTGTGCATTAATGTTTACTGCATGAAAACGAAACATCCGATTCATCTCTAACTTTGGAATTATGTGTTTTAGATGACTATCTTTAGTTCTAGATGACTATTTTTAATTAGTACATAAAATAATTATATTTCAAAATCTCTGAGTCAGCCTTTAATTGTCCATAATTGTATATCATATAGAGCCCTCCAAGAGTGTTACATTAAAGCAATAATAGCACATTTTTTGAAGAGCGCCCCCAATTTTTCAGTAATTGTTAGATATTTACACGGTTACATTGGTAACTGGCTAGTAAACTATACCTGTGAATGGTTAAGCTCGAAAATGTCTGTGTCGCAAACGAAGGAATTTTGTAAGTAGAATAATTAATATAATAATAATTTAACGGCTGCTGGAAACGGCCTTCCAATGTGAAGTAGCCGGGAAATAGCTTCATACATGTACGTATCTATGCTCATCCATTAGTTGTTTTATTGCTTCGGGCGAGTCAAGTAAGAGGTCATTTTCGTATTTCATCATGGACGGACATAAACTAAGCATTTCCAGCTCTGCCGTTAAGTATAGTCTGGGATCCCAATTCTAGTTACAAAATCGCTTATTTTATGATAAATATGCATTTTTGAGCATTCTTGTTAGCAGGTGTAGTTTCCTAGACTATTACCAACATAACTGTGCAAAAATATCAAATTTTGAAAATTGGGGGTGCTCTTCAAAAAATGTGCTGTTATTGCTTTAACCTCATAATCTGACCGGCTATGATATCCTAGCCAAGACTATGATTGACACACTTCAGCTTGCTTGCTTTTTTCCCCTTTTGCAACAAAGTTCATAAACAAGTAGGAATCCTATAAGAATGTTAGGGTTGCCATATGGGCTAGAGATGTACCGATCCAATCGGTATCGGTACCGATATCAGTCGGATCGGTATCGGTGATCGGAAAATCTCCCCTTCTACCGATCGATTCGATGACCGTGTACGCCATGGCGTTTAAGCACAGTACTATATACATTCTGGCGTTGAAACACAGTATAAACACTCAGTTCTCTAAGAAACATCCCACTTTATTATTCTAAAATTCAATTTTCTTAGCGCAAGGATGAACTTTTTATCATGGGACATATGCTTTTGTTCATGAAATATCTTGTCTGAATAGCAAGTACAACAAGAGGACTTCCTTACATGTATAATGTGTATTATGATATGGAAAATTCCTTACATGTGGTCATTAAAAAATATATCGGTATCGGATCGGTATCGGGCCGATCGGTTTACGAAAATATCGGTATCGGCCGATACCGATAAAACGTAGATCGGACATCACTAATATGGGCAAATTTGTGTCTATACTTTGTCTTGTCTGAAGTATGAAGTGACGACGCATGCGTATACCCAGTGCCGCCTTTCAGCTGCAGTGCGCTCGTGCCTTGCCTACGCACGCGCTGAAAGTCGGTACAATGTATACGCCCGCGTCGCTACTTCATACTTCGAGCTGGACAGAGTATAGCTGATAGTGTTTTCTGTTAAACATCTTGTTCTTTGTGACTAACATCCATTCTTTGTTTTTCTACCCACAGTGATAGGAACACACTGGCTGGGCTGCCGCAGCCAATTCACGAAGGAGTACAGATATTGAAAAAGGTAGGCACCAAACAGATAATCAGTTAAACTTTAGTTGAATTGATACTGAACAGTGTGGACATTTCAGGGGAAATTTGTAAATTGTTAGTTAATCTTGATTTTGGATCAAACTAAAATATTTATAAGGGTGTATTTTTCATAACTTCCTCCAAAGTTGTCATTGTATACATTGATGTGATGCTGGTATTTACAAACACAGACTCTTGTCAGAACCTGGGCCCATTTGGGAAGTACCTTATATGTATATTCCTATGTAATACACCTTTTTTGCTTAAATTGCACTGTGCAGTAGGTTATAAGATAGTAAATAGTATACACTAAGGTTATACAATGGTTATGACCTCAGACCTGGGTTGCTCAGTGAGTAGCATTGTCAAATCAGAAAATGCTGTTTGTGCATAGCATTTCACAGTATATTTTGCACGAGTTTTATCACGTATGGGTTTCATGTATGTGAGACGTATAGCAAAATTCTAACCATCTCTGACTCCCCCACCCTTATTATTTTATTTTCCGTGTTTATCCCACAGCATGTGTATGTGTCATTATCTGAACTTCAAGTGAAGCAGGAAGAGGAGATCAACAAAAATCCATTGTCAAAGGTAAAATTTTATTTGACTGAACTATCCCAAATTGTGCTGAAGGAATAATTTGGATTGTGTTAAATCATTAGTAGAGTAGAACTGCCCAAGACTGCACTAATAAAAGGGATTGTATTAACCCTTTCCCTGGACCCGTGCTAGGCAAATTCTTGGGCCTCACACACCAGGGACTTTAGGGATAAAGATTGGCAATTACTGACCTGCCGTCGGCAAACGTGTGGGCAGACGAGTTGATATCGGGTTGCAGTTTCATTGAAACACGGCCCCGAGGCGAGACACTCTGGCTAGAAATCTAGGGCAGGCTGCGGTCAGAATTGCTATGTCTGACTAGCTTTGAGTAATGGTTCAACTTCACTGTGCTAAAACAATGGAACCGCTGAAGCGAATCTGGGCTAAAAGTAGCCCAAAGTCCGGGGAACATGTTAAAACATTAGCCGAGTAGCCTTTGTTTTTAGGGCAGAATCAGGCTGTTTATTTTGGTGAAATCTCTGTGCCCAATCCAGGAGTAATAGAGGGCACTGACAAAATGTATGGAAAATTAGTCATCAGCTAATTGGGGGGGGGGGAAGGAAGGGGAGATCTGCATGAGCCTTTTGAGGAAATGATTTTAACTATGTATATGGTTGGTAGTGTCAGTGCACTAATCGCTGTGGAACCTTGTTTTGTTTATCATTTTAGTCATATCAGGCTTAAAAAAGTTAACTTTACCTTACCCAGCCGACCATGCAAAAAACTAGCCAAGTTCAAACATTTTTGTGTGTTTGAGCTGAAAAAAACACCTAAATTTGGGGACATTTTCTCAAAAGCCCATAGTTTGATTGTGTTTTTGTGTTCAAAATATAGCAATTTTGTTGTTCAAACAACAACAGACCAACATCTTTTTTTGGGGGGATCATGGAAGGGGTTGGAGGAGCGGTGAGGACAAGTAAGGGGCATTCTTCAGGAAGTCACACACGTGACCGAATTTCATTTGCCTCCCATGACAAAACAACCAATCTTATTTTTGGTTAGGTTTAGAAAAAACCTAAAGAAAAAGAATGTTTCCACTTTTTTGTATCCTAAGTGGGTAAAACAGCTGTGTAGGTTCTCCTTTTCCCCATTCGTTGCATTTTGTTCCTTTTCCTCCATGCAGTAGTAGGTTCAGTTTCATATGTTATCTGTTACTTTTATTGTGTATGTTTAGGGCGAGGAAGAAATTTCATCAAATTCAACAGAGGTATTGTACCAAGCCATGCTGCCCAACCTGCCACAATATATGGTAAGGAATGATCACAGACATATTTAGAGAGTGATATCAATGTCAAATGTATTAAGAATTATGACGGGGTTTTTCATGGATTTTAAGTTTTGACTTTTTTTTTTTTTGCC